>VWYP01030871.1:16213-64147 GCA_013400435.1 Pycnonotus jocosus | reverse complement strand
TTTTTTTTTTTTTTTAACAATGTGAATTGTTTCCCTCTGTTACATGCACTCAGGACCTCACATGCTTTCATGTTACAGAGTTCGTGTGAGTCACCTACATAACCCAATTGTTGCTCTTTCCTGAGAGCTCCAGAAACAGTGCTGTGGGCAGCTCTTATTCCCCCAGCTAATTAGACTCTGTGCTTAAGTGATTTTTTTGAGCCAGGTTTTCCTGGCAACCACTGCAAAAGGCAGGTGAGGTTTTCTGGTCACAATTCTGTGCACTTTTTCATGCTTAATTTTGTTTAATATTAGTGGTTAAAAGGCAAAGGACAGATAAGTTTTTGCACTGTTATCTGAATATCAAAGTAGCAACTGGAAGAGGTTTGACCATGGGATGATATTTTTTGTGGCAATACTCGAAGACTGCTTTAGTCTTCTTTGTATCCTTCAGATTCATTTTTTTAATTTTAACCAAAAAATAGTCTTGCCTGCCCCAGCTATACACTCCTGCTTTTTTGCCCATGTCCTGCTGATCTCATGGGCTCTAGGACAATTTGTTTCAGTTCCATAGTCCAGACCAAAAACTTTTTGGATATCTTCATGCATTAGATGCTAGAGCCGAACTGCCTCACTCAGAAGCATCGCAGCCAGCAAAGGGAAGTGCCAGGAACAGCACAACCAGGGAAAGGAGGAGTGATAACACAGGGTATCAAGAGATTTGTCTCATCAAAACCACACCCTTTGGGCCTGTTGTGGAAAAAATATTCCTGCAAGGAGTTACTGACTGCTGTACTTCAAAGAGAAACATGCCAGCTTCTGCTTTGCAGTAGTCCTGCAGGTAAATGCCTGAACAAACACATTTGTATTGCATTGGCATCTGTGAGTCCTGGTCTAAGGAGAACTTCAAGGCACCAAAAAAAAAAAAAAAAAAAGATGTTTTCACTGATCTTGACATTTCTCAGACTGGGAACTCTTGCTTAATCTCCAGAACAAATACTGATGTGCTGCCAATGCTGCAGTAAGTAGCTCTCACAAAATCTTGAGATTAACCCTGTGTTTTCATAGAGAAACACTGTTCACCCTCCCTTTGGAATAAAAACACCCTTACACAACATGAATACAGAAGCATGTTCATCTGGCTAACAGATTAGGTTGCACTTGGCCAGTAATGCTTAGTTTGCTTTCCAAACAAAAGGGACCAAACTGATCATATTAGCTCTCCCTTGATTCCCTATGATTTTAAAATCTTTTGGTAGGAATGTCTCAATTTTCCTAGTTTTTTTATTTCTCCTCTGACATTTGAAGGAATGAAATCTATTTCAGCATTTACAGTTGTTCACTTGAGCAGTTTCACAACCACTCTGGGACATCACTCTTGGCAAGTCTGCTTTAATCAGCAACCAGAGGGGAATTATTTTGTAGTGAGGCAAGACAACCTTATCCCTCAAAGCCAGGGGCACCATCGATCAGGAAAACTCACCTGTCTCTTACAGTGCCTGCAGGCACACATTGTGGAAGCACTGGAATACTCATGTGGGGTCTGCATTACCCAGTATCCTGTGCCTGACAGTGAGCATGAGCTGATTGCAAACCCTAAGACATCCTTTTCACATACTTTTCTTGGTTTAATTCTTTTAACATCCACCTGAAGGTTTGGTTGCAGAATACGTGGCCTCTGATATCAGAGCTGACTGCTGCCCAGACAGGACACCCTGCATGTCCTCTCCTCCTATCTGCAGCAGCACGACCTCATCTGCTCCCTTGCCCCAGCCTTGGCACTGAGTTGGACCTTACAGCAGCTTATCTAAATTCTTCAGTCCAGCAGAAAAGTAGTGGTTTGTTTGCTGTGGGGTTAGTGAGTTAAATGATAGCCTTCATGTCAGTCAGCAGTGCTGGAGCTGCTATCGGGAGCAGGGCTGGGAGGAAGGGCACTTCACACTTTGGGCAGCAGTTACCCATTGCACCAGCCTGGTCTGAGATGGCAGATCCCAACTCCAGAGCAGCCTAAACCCATCTGACCTCTGGTGTCTCATCCTTTCCCTCCAACAGCTTTCAGGACTTTCCCTGACTAATTTCAGATGCTGAATTAAACAAAGAAAAACAAAACCCCCCCATTATAAAGCTCCAGCTGTATCACCCCATTCCAGCATAGATCTCAATGGCCAAGTCCTGCAGAGACAGTGCAAGGCCTTTTTATAAGCCAAACACTGATGAGGCAGTGGGAAAGTGTGCATTGCTCTCATTCTGTATTCCGTAGAACTAACACAAGCTAACACAGTAGAGCATTAGACTGCAACACAACATAACAAACTGGGGTTTCCTGGCAGCAGACAGTGGCTGGGTCACAAACACACAGGGCTCTGGGTCATTTCTGCTGCGCTCGTCACAAGCAGGAGAGGAAGACTGGAACAAGCTTGGGAGTAGCAGAGCAGACAAAAGGAGTAAATCTGATGGGGAAAAACAGTTTGTTGAATTCAGCAACCAGATAAAGGTACAGACAATAAGGCAGGATAATCTGCTAGCATGTGTCTTTCATGTCTTGAAGCACAAAAGGAAAAAAGTTTCATATTTCACAATTTTCTCCCATGAAGATAGCAAAGCTCTTCATGTCTGTTCCTTTAGCATATAAATATTTAATCAATAATCTGGACACTTCTGGATAACAGCTTAGGATACAAACCCACACAGACATCCAGTCAGGACCATAAGCCAAAATCCTGCCTCTAGAGTATTTGTATTTGCAATATAATAAATAAGTAGCTTTTAAAAATTGGTAGCAGGTGTAGGCCTAAGTATTTTGTGAAAAATATTTTTTATTTGCTTACCCAATACTGTAGTGTTTGATTATATAAGAGGAAAATACTGCTACTAGATGTTCTTGATGTAATGACTGATCTGTGCTGAGAGAGCCCTGCGAGACCGGTGCTCTCTGGGCTGTGTGGTTCAGAGGGATCTGCCTCATCTTCCTACACTGGTAGCTGATACCAGCTATTCACCCTGCAATGTCATTTTTGTCATCAATTACATATAATCAAGTCAAACCCCATTCAAGAGGTTTTAATTCCAACGCAAACTATTCAATTACTTCCCCTCTGACTTGAGCATCCACTGTGACAACTTCCATGTTTGTAACAGTTCCAACACAGTGCACATTCACCTCCTTAACTCCTGCTCCAGCCATCGACTGGAGGCATGATCAGGTCAGGCACAAGGCACCAGGTGACAAAGCCCCCCTGACCAGACCCCATGTGTATGATATCCCACCACTCCTTTGATGTCTGGATGGGAACGATTTATGCCTCAGGACATGGAATCTTTTTCTGGCTCAGTTTGCTCATGGTGCAAGTTATTCTATTCCCACATATCTCAGTTTATTTGTTTAAAAACTACAGATTAATCCATTTTCCATTTTGGAAAGAACAACTGACTGATAGAGAAGTTAAGCTAGCATTTTCCTGCTGGAACCCATAATCCTTCCTTCTTATCTCAATCTTCCTAGAATATCTCTCATAAACAAACCAAAGCAAGTTTGCCACGTTAACAAAGGGTTCAAAAATTCATGAGACAAGCAAGAACATGATAGCACACTTTGTCACACCTAATGAAAACTTTAATTAAAACTTAACACTTCAATATATGGAGTCTTACTGCAACCTCCTGCTACTGTTTCTCCACTGAAATGCAGAACTGCCACTTTTTCATAACTTGGTGAAATACTGTTTTATTACTCATGGAGTTCTTTTCATAATTAGACCATTAATGGAGCCAGCATTACTCCATGTTGCAAAGACAAGGAAAGTAGGACTGCGATGACTCACAACAGATTGCCACAGCAACCAAACTGGGAATAAATTCCAGCTCTTAGGCATCCTACCCTGCTGCTTTCACTTCACCATGCATGTTTTAGATTTCAGAGGAAAAAATAAAATCATATGGCTTTAATAACAAAATACTGCCTTCTCTTTTCCCCATTCAGGCTTGAAAGAAAAAAAAATCCAAACAACCCTCAACCCTAACTCAATTAAAACCCAAGTAAATTGGGGAATATTAAATGCACCTAAAAACAATATTCTTTAGATATTTGGTCAAATATAATAAAAATATATTTGATCAAATATAATTAAAGAGTAAAACATTCACAAGTTGACTGATTACCTGTTTGTTCATACAGAATTTAAGACAGTCATGACTGATGAAATGCAGTGTCCAGACAGCCAGTGCAGGATACAATGTTCTCCTCTCTCACATCTTGACACAGCTCCATGTCTGATAGCGTTTCAGAAGAGTCTTGACTCTCTTGGTGATTTTTATTTAGATCTTCAAGACTAATAATATCATCTAAAAAAATGAAGAAATTACACACTGCAGCCAAACACACCTGATATTACTGTACATAGTCTGTAATTTCTGTGGATAGAGTATTTCTAGAACAAGCTTTTATTTTATCAGAATCCTCTTGATTTTTGCCTTCTAAATGGCCTATAAAATAAATGAAATCTTTCAGTTTTGTCTCTCATAGGGAGTGGGGAGTGAGAGACAACATCCATGTATTTGTCTATTCCCACTCTTACGCTGCCTCTCCAAAAGCAGCCTTTCTTCTAAAATAGAGAAACTTCTCTCCTATTTTAGACAGCAAATTCTACCAGCTTTCAGGGAACTACTGTTGTGTGTCTTTTAGACTTGTTCCAGAACCTGTGAAATTGTACTGCATTAACATGGAAATCATGGAAAAAGACAATGATCAACCTTATCCCATAACCTCCACACTGCAGGAGTTAATGCATGCAGAAGTCCAGAGCTTCACATGAACCCTGATATCTCTTACCGCTCAGGTGTGTGACCTCAAGTGCTGTTTGACAGTGGCTGAACGTGAGCCTGCTGTGCTCAGGTGGCCAAAGAGGCCGATGGCATCCTGGCCTGCATCAGCAATAGTGTGGCCAGCAGGAGCAGGGCAGGGATTGTCCCCCTTTACTTGGCACTGGTGAGGCCACACTTTAAACTGTAGGTTCAGTTTTGGGCCACTCACTATAAAAAGAGACTGAGGTGCTGAGACATGTCCAGAGAAGGGCAAGGGAGCTGGGGAAGGGTCTGGAGCACAGGTCTGATGAGGAGCAGCTGAGGAATCTGGGGGTGTTTAGCCTGGAGAAAAGGAGGCTCAGGGGGAACCTAATCATTCTCTACAACTGCCTGAAAGGAGGGGGTGACCAAGGAGGGGGGTCAGTCTCTTTTCCTAGCTAGCAAATGACAGGACAAGAGGAAATGGCCTCAAGTTGCACAGGGGAGGTTTAGATTGGGTATTGGGAAAAATTTCTTCACTGAAAGGGTGGCTGGACATTGGAACAGGCTGCCCAAGAAGTAGTGAAATCATCATCTCTGAAAGTGTTCAAAAAGCATGTAGACGTGGCACTGAGGGACATGGTTTAGTGGTGGGCTTGGGCAGTGCTGGGTTAATGGTTGGACTCAATGATCTCATAGGTCTTTTCCAACCTAAATAATTCCATTACTCTATTATTATGCTGCCAACTTTTAGTGGTAATGAAGTTTAATTAACCTGAAGACACTCAACCTTTCTGGGCAGTAAAGTCTCAAGAAAGATTGTATCATGTGAAACACCAGTTTGATCTAGAATGGATAAACATGAGCTAATTACTAGAAGATTTCCATGTGGGAAACTTTATAAGGCAATTTTAGCACTTAGATGAGGAAAAGTGACGTGATGATAGCAACCATAGCTCTGTGGACCATGGACATGATCAATGGCAGCACAAATTCATTTATCACATCATCGTGCTTTTGCAGAAAGAGTGTTATCACCCACTGGTAATGAAAAACCCTTTGATAAGAAGAATTTTATACAGTTTTTGTATCACAGAATAGACTTACCAGTCAAGCTATCTCCATTCTGCAATCCGTTTGTTTTCTGTTTTTCCTAAAATAGATAACAATAGTCCAGCAAAAAGAAAGTGTGTGACAAGAGATGTTACTTTGGCAAGAACAAAGTCCATGCTCTATTTTATAATTACTAGTTCATTGTAATCAAGATTTTTCTGATTTCCACTACCAAGCAGGGAAAAAAAGAAATTTGTAAGGTAACACTTTCCAGCTAGACAGAGAATTAATTTGCCCACAGTCACACAGAATAGCTTCTCTGCTGCAGCTCTAGCAGAGATGATGGAAGATGAAATTTGCTCAGATGATGAGAGAAAACTGTAAGAAGGAAAACATCTGAATGATGGTAGCTTGTATCAAAGTTTTTTTCACCCTTTTTTAACTACTTTGCACACACTTCTGAAGTTGATCTTCCAAAACCTGAATCCTACCATGCCAATAAGATGGTTTTAGAAATATTCAGAGGAGTACAGAAAACAGAAAACATCTGTCTCCTTATTGTGGATATTAAAGCAAATTTACTAACAAAGAACTGAAGAATTCCCCTTTGCACATGAAATATTGGAAAGCCTTTCAAAATCCCCTACAATTCATACCTCCACAGAGGTCTTCCACAGTAAATAGATCATCTTTGAAACTTTCCAGTCAAGGGGAACTATATAATCATCTGGTAACAAGGATTCTGCAGAAGAAAATATTTTTTGCAGTTAAGTCTCCAGATCTCTCCACAGCCAAAATATATCACTGAATTACAATTTTTGCATGTTATTTATAATTTTTTAAGCAGATATTTAAATGAGCCAGCAGCAAAATCAGAATTTAGAATTTCTAGAATCTAAAGCCAGTGCACAAGAGGGGAAAGAGAGGGAAGGAAATTTGAGTTTGGTTTCTTTATTTAGACAAAGGCTCTCCTACCATACTTTCATTTCCCCCACATACTCCCCTCAAAATAGGCACACACAAGAAAAGCAAAGTTTTCAGCCACTAAATTAAAAGAAATGGAATTTAAGTAACAACCTTTAAATTTAAAAATGCTCAATTATAAGAATTTATGCACTATCAGTAGAGAAGTTGCTGCCTAAAATGTTTTAACTAACACCATTTAAAAAGCTGAAAAGAAGTTCTTTACAGGAAAACTGTCTGAAATATATTCTGCACTTATTTGAGAATCATACAAGCAAGACAGGCAATTAAATGTTTCATTTATAAATAACTACAGACATTTATTTACCAAAAATTTTGCCTCCAAAATAATTTCAATAAAGATTGACTGCAATTCCCAGTGTTGTAAAATAATACCACACAAATGTGTGCATCAATAAATACTTGCCTGTCAATATACTATATGCTACAAAAAAAAAAAAAAAAGCAGGATAATTTTATGGAATTGTAGAATAATAATAATAAAGGAGCATGTGGCTAACCAGGCACAATTCTGATGGGAAAACACCAGCAGTCAGCAATCACAAGCTGGCACAGCTTCAGAGAGATATCAGGGTGCATTTGTATTTCTGAAAGATTATTTCCAAATAAACCTAAACTCCAGAGAGTGTCACCTGTTACTGACTCAGAGAAGAAGGGCATTTGGTTCATTAAACTACTGAGTGATTCTGAATGCCTGGTTATTCTTTTTCTTTCTTGGAAGATGCCTCTTTTCAAGTTATGGCCAACTCCCTCTAAGATTATGAAATTTAAGATCACGAACATGGACATTCACCAAGTTTGGAGAAGAAAAAATTGTTTTATATGTAACCATTGAGGACATCAGCAGTACTTATTTGCTTGATTTCAGCTCTATATGGTAAGTTCTGTAGTGTATGGTGCCGGATTTAGGTAAAGCAGCACTACAGGTTCTTTAGGGACCAAGGCAAGTAATGCTTCCTGTGATTTGCACCACTCTTCTGGCAGGTGGCATTGCCATCAACTTTTAGAAAACAACAAAGAATCCTGAGGTTAATTCTGAGCAGATAAACAGACATAAGTTGTTGTCTGTTAGATTAAAATTCTCATATGAAAATTCGCGCTTAACTTTAAATTCTACTGAAATAAACAAACAAAGGTATATTGAAAAGCTGTTCTGTGTTTTTGAATCCTGTTTGTTGGCTAAACGAAAGTTACAGCTTCTCCACTAAATTTGGACCTAAGAAGCTGAAAAACATTATGCACAGGGAATATGGCTCTTTCAGCAGGTGTTCTAGGGTGACTTGCAAGCAAAACTCTGTTGTTGTCACTGGTTACAGCTCCATGGGATTACATCAGCCTGCAGTATACTGCAAAATGATAGTTGGCACACTCAATTCCTTTGAGGATTGATCATCTTTTAACTGCTAAATTAAAATTATTAAACTGAAAGTGGAAAAGTGAGATATCTCGAGCTCTGGAAGGCAAGTATACAACACTGGGACATTTACTAATCAGGCACACTTAAAAAGAAGACTTTCACTATCAGAAAACATCTTGTGAGTCTGATATTCAATTTCAAACTAAATTAGATTTGGGGAATGATTTTCAACAGCATCTAAGCAACACAAGAGTGTATGAAAACTTCAGTAAAAAAAGAGACTATTACTATCTGGAATATAAAACAAAACATGCAGCCTTTATAGAAGAGTACACATTTTGTACCACATTTTCATTTAGCTCCATAATCATCACGATAAAGTCTTACTCAGTAGGACATATTAAAACATCATTCAGTTCTGTAATCAACACAGCAAAGCCTTACTAGTATATATTAAAATGTCAGCAAGTGTTTCGTGTTTGGAATTAAACTTAGTCAATTTTTGTTACTAAAAAGACTGCAAATGTAAGGCCAAACCAAAAGCTCCGTTGACAGAGACTGAGGATTTTAGGTAAAAACTAAAAAATATCACCAAAACAGCAGTGATTTGTTTCAACAGCATTGATATTTAACTAAGAACTGCAATAAAAATTAGTTTTTAACCATAGTATTTTCATTTATTTTTTTGGTTTGGAGGGAGTGCTTTGGTTTTTGTTTGTGGTTTTGAGGGGGTTGTGGGTTTTTTAGTTTTATATAGGAGTAGTAAGAAAAGCATTATACCCAGTGGAAGACCTGGAGAACCAAAGAGCTGCACAAGTTGAAAAGCAAATCCTAATGATAAGGGAAGTCCCAGAAAACCACATTTCATATCTGCATCTTGATACTCTTCCAGTTGTGATGCCTTTGCTGGCTCAGAGTCATCAGCTCCATTTGCATTTTCACTGCAGCTTGCCAATTTATTAGAATCTTCTAGATATTCAGAAACAGCTTTCACAGAGGACAAAATATCTGGCTGACCATTTGTAACCTCTGAAGAAACGTGTTCACCCTGGTTCTCTTTATTAACTACCTGTTGTGGCTGAAGAGTTGTAGTTTGCTCCTCCTTTGTTTTGGAATCTACACAAACCTTGCAGGTGTATTTTGATTTAGGAGAACATTGTCCTGAATGAATGCAAGAAATATTATGTAACAGAGCATCTGCATCCAGAGTGGGTAAGGAATATTCCTGCGATGCATGGTCCTGTACATGTGCTTCTCCACAGTTCTTGCTTAGAAAGTGGTTTTGCCTCACTTCCAAAACATTATTTTGGGAAAGATCTTCTCTTATCGGGACATCCTTCCCTCCCTCTGTAGGACCAAAGATCTGTCTTGGTAGGTTAAACTTTGGTGCTAAGTTGACAATTCTCCTGTATCTCTTCCTCTTCAATGTAATTGGTGTAGCATCATTTACTGGCGCATTTACTTCATTTGAACCCTCTATGGAGGTAGCCCTGGCTTCCACTAGGGAATCAAAGTGCACTTCACCAGCTGGAGATGTGGACAGACCATTGCTTATTACATTGCAAACTTCCTCAGTTTCTGTTTCATGATTGTTTTCCTTTACCAATCTCTCATTTGACTGATAGCAGTTTAGCTCTGCTGAACTGTTTGTGTGAATCTGTTCAGGTTTACTCACTTTTTGAGATCTTTGTTCACTTACAAATTTATCCTCAGAGCAAGGAGAGAGAGAAACTTGGGAACTGAAGCCCATCTGCAACTCCTCAGTAGATAAATTAATTGAACAAGAAGCCCAGGCATCAGAGCTAGTCTCTTCGTCTTTTAATGGACATTTGTCCTCTGTGTTATCAGGCACATTATTAATTGCATTTGATTTGTAACACTGAGAGTTTTCTTTTTCTTCGCTGTTTAAACTTACCAGCTTGGCTTCCATGTCAGGTTCACATGTAATTTGACATGATCCCAATTTGTTTTCTGTGCTTAACAATGACATATCATAGTCCTCAGAAATGCCTTCTGTTTCCTGGATGGAATTTTTATCATTGCTTATTGTTAGGCAACTGCAGAGATTGTCTTTGTGCCTTTGCTTTGCTTCCTCATCATCTAATGCATTTTTGGTTAGGTTTTCAGTACAAAAAGGTTCTACATCTCTTAAAAGCAAACTGTCACTTCCCACAGGCAATTCATTTTTCCATGCACTATTTGACATCACTGGGACCTCAGGCACAGTGACCAGAAAACTCTCTCTTGAAACCCCTGCAGCTTCTTTTAGGCTTTCATCACCACTCATAGGCTGCCCTTCAGAAACTGTTACTGGATCCTCTGGGCCTTTGCTGAATGTACACAATGATTTTTTATTTTCTTCTTCCAAGTCATTCTCTTCACTTTCTGATCCATCATGGTCATCTGGAATTGGATAATGAGGTACTCCACATAACATTTTCTTCGTAATTTCTGTATGATTACTTTTCATTGTTTTGTTTCTTTTTCTCTTTTTCTTCTGCTTTGCTTTTGTTAACAGATATCCAGGGTTCTTGCTTAAAATTGTCTCCCTATGTGAAAACAAAGAAGATCAAATGTAAAACCCCAAACAAATTAAAAAACAAAACACTCACTAGATTAGAGCAATAAGGTATTCATGGGGATCAATTTGAAGAATAGGTACTTTATGTTACTATGATGATCAAACACAGACTATCTGCTTTTTTCAATAGATAAGATCGCAGATAACACCTTCTATTGATTAAACAAATACTTAATCAATACAATTCAGGACAATCCTGAACACTTAAATCTGTTTAAGTAAACCCAGCTGCCATCTCATAACTTTGCCTTACAAAAAGCATCACAAGTCATTGTTAGACCAAACACTGTGTTTCTGGATGTCTTTCTAGCGTGATGTTTGAATAATAGATCCTGAAGAGCTGGTGCTATTCTGAAATTCTATTAAATGTCATGTAGAGCAGAAAGGTACTAAGTAGAGCACAGTGTCATCCATTAAGATCAAATACTCAAATTCAAAACACACTAACCAAAATCCAAATTATGTAAAGTTACAGTGACTACAGCAATTCTGATATTTACTGTTCAGTATATTAAGTGTTGACTCACACATATTTGAAAGAAATATTTCATACTTTATCACCAACAAAATAATACACTCTGGAAAAAATAAGATTCTGTAGGAAAAATGTTTATTTACAGTTAATTTTGTAGCTCTTTTCAGAACATCTTATTTGTCTGAATTTCTCATCAAATTTAACAGAAAGCAGCCCTGACTTCTCAAAAATCTTGATGTTGGCCCATCAGCCAGCTAACCCTGAATGAAAACTTGTAAAAAAAAACCCAGTCCAGGATTCCATCCAGGAACCTAACATTTCCCTTACAATTCTTCAGAGAGATGAATTTTTCAGAGCTAAGTTTAATTGATAAATCTTTGTACCAAACACCTGTTTCTTTTCTGTAGTTCTTCACTTTTTTGAAACCCTTTGTTTGGGATGATACTAAACACAAGACACTAAGGCAAAACAGCAGCTAGAATTATAGGGCAAAATTAGTTGATTTTGGGGAATGCGTATGTAAAATTACCTGCTTTATTAAGTGCTGTATTCTGAAATCCTTGAGAGAAACAATACAAAACAAACCATAAAAGGGTGACTGTCAATGTAGAGGGAAAGCTGGTCACTAGGAGGCAGCCTGGGAACTAATGGGAATCCTATGGGAATCTATCCTTACCCTTTATTCATTCTTAAATTTATTCACTGTTAGTCTCTTATAAGTTCTTCCTTAATTTGAACTCTACAAAGCAAACCCTCTTAATTCTCTGAATGCAAAGGACAGCAGCAGCCTCCTCAGCATAGCAGTGAATTTTGTTGACTGCAACAGGACTCAAAAGTCTTGGTGCCTTGATATTGGTGCAAAGGGCACTACAGATCTCCATAGTGATCTTGTAGGAAAGCATATGAAATTTACTTCCCTATAATAACATCCAGATAAGAAATCCTACTAAGATATGGAATTTCCTTCAAATGTTGGCATCTAAGTCTAAATGGTGCTTTTCTCCAAGTAGTGAAAACTGACTTCTCCAAATCTGTGTATTTTCAATACAGTGTCCTATGGTTTAAGTGGGAATGTCCACACCACTGATGACTGAAATCAGCCAAGACAAATTCCATGTTGAATTCTATTCACAATACACTCTACAGTCAGCAATGTGCCTCTTGTCTCTCCAGAAAGAGACATGGGATGACAAAGTTATAGGATTGAATAGATCTTATTTGTCTATTGAAATAAACGACATCAAAGTGAAGTACCTGCAATAGCAGCTGGAGAGATTACTTTCTTACATATAGCCCACAAATGCAGAAATTATATACAAATCCAAGATTTAAGATACAATCTTGACATTAACTTTCTTCTTTGCTGAAAAATTCACAGCTTGAAAGTGGTTTTGGACAAGGAAATTCTCTGGAGTTTTCAGATTCATATACCCCCTTTCCAGTGAAATAGAAAATAATGTCCCAATTTCAACTGTTTTTAATGTTGTGGGGGATAAAATATCAGACTTGTGCACCAAATCCAAGAATTTATTGTTGTACCTAAAATTCCTTGTGCTGCCAGAACAACTGCAGAAATTAAAACCAAATTATCCGTGTCAGCACTGGAACAGGAAAAGAATTAACTTCTCCAGCCTTGATATTATTGTAGCTAAACTCTGCTATCACTCACTTCTCCCAGATGTCAATTTGTACTGCTGCTACTGGAAATGAACTTCCCTAATATTAAGCATATTTCTGATGTCTAACCCCTGACACATCTGACACCACTTTCAGAACAATGCTGACAGAAACTTTCTTAGGCTGGGATGTTGCATCAAAGGGTATTGCAGAAATGAGGGGGAAAGTCTTAAAGGTCTGCACATTTTTTTAGTCTCCTTGATTCTGAATCAGGAAGGAAAATCACACTGGATGGGATTCACTTTAGAATGCAAGAACAGAAAAAAAACACATCCACCAAATAATGGGAAAAGAATCCCTCAGATGATCCAGAAAAACTAACAGCTATTACTGCATTGAAACTGTTGCATGTCAAAATAGTAACAAATGCAAATATTGATCAAGGATGATGATTTAGCATACCTGGATATGACCATGAATAGTGACATTCAAGAGTTCATAAACATAACTATGTAATTTCTGTGCTTTGGAAATATAGAAGTATTATAACAGTTCAAGGAAATTAGTTTTCTGAAGATTTTAATTTCCTAAAGAAAGGACTAAATCAAAAAGAAAAGTGATGAACTATTAAGTGCAGAATAATAAAATGTATTATTCTTCATGGTTCCAGGTAACTTTTGTTTTTCAATTGATTCTAAGAAAATACTACTCCAAGGAAATATTCTAATGCACTGTGATGGCATACCTAAAATTTCTTGCTTGGGGTATAACTCCATATCATGTTAAAGTTTCTGCATTCAATTAAGCAAATTGTCTACTAGTTTTCATAAGATTTATCTTCATTCCTCCTCTTTTAGTCCACCTACATGCCTTTTTGAGAGTTTCTCTTACTGTTAAACCATATGGCACACAAGCACTGAGAAAATACAAGAACCAGCATGGAGACAGACTTCTTTACAGGGATATTTGCTAGTGAGCTGTTATTAAACCCATACAACACATGCAAAAGAAAAAAGGTGCTATTTCAGCTGGTATTTAAACTTTCCTTCATATTAGAAACCTGGTTAGTAATAAAAAGACCTGAAAAAATATAATGGTATCTTTGTTGAAATAGGAATTCTTCTTCTGTAACACTTTTACATTTCTCAGCCTACTGTTTAGACAATACTAAAAGCTTTCTGTCATAACTCTGTTACATGTGACTTTAAGGTTCTACCCTACTGCTCAAAGTAGCACTAACTAGCTGGATTGAGAGTCAGTGCCCAGACAACACTTTCAAGTGGAGAAACAAATGCACTTTCACTGAAGCAGAACACACTAACTAATTAATCTAAAGCAATTAGTCACATTTTGCTGAAAATGGCAGAACCAAAAGAGTTACTGATTTGCAGTTGTACAGATTTCATCTCCACCATGCATCTAAGCTGATGTCTGCTTCATATAAAAATGCCTGTAGTCCCTGCTGTAATGAAATATAGGATAGAATCATAGAGTCATTTAGGTTGGAGAAGATCTGAGATCATTGAGTCCGACCATTAATTCAGCACTGCCAAGTCCATCACTAAACCATGTCCCCAGGTGCCACATTTACACATCTATTAAATATCCGCAAGGATGGACACTTCCCTGGGCTGCCTGTTCCAATGCCTGACCACCAGTAAAGAAATGTTTCCTAATCATCAGGAAAGATGGAGGAACAGATAAATTTAAAATTCAATTCTATGTGACATTTAGCAATGAGGTACATGGTCTTTCAGAAAGGTATGCCACCATTAATCCCCAAAGTCTCTGGACTGTGTTCTCAACATAGAAATTGCAGCAGAGCAGCTTGCTTAAGATGGCATTTACTGGGATACACTTCACTTTCCCCATCTGCTAAGTCCAAGTACATTGTTGTACTCTTTGTTACCTAATTTTGCTTCAGAAACAATGAAAAATTGAAGTTATAATTGTGAAATTAAAAAAACCCCACCAAGGTAACAGTCTTTTTGTTTCATATCTTGCCTTTAATACTGAAATGAGTGATAAAGTTCTAGTTCCACAAAACCAAATGGAAAATTGGATTATATTATCAGGTGATCAAGCACCTGGAAAAAACCACAAAACTTGCAGGCATTACTGGGTTTTCTGAAAGTTGAAATTCCATTAGACAGCTGAGCATTCAACTTAGTACTTTGCTGCTGAAGAAACAGTCTTTGTCACCCTTTCCTACTTTGCTCCAGATGTTGCCCTTCCACTTCCACTACAGTCTTTTGCTGGCTCTACCACTCTCCTTGTGGGTGGATTCACCTGCTTGACCCTGCATCAAATGAAAAGAAATACATACTTCATTGTTATGCTTATTTACCTCTCCAAACCAAGAAAAAAAAAAGTGTCTAGCTAAGACAAAAATGGTTGGTGGGAAGGAGTACCTTCAGCAGCAACGTCAGGTTGCCTTACAGCAAGGAAATTCATCACAAATCTAATCTAATACAGGGCAAAGTGCAAGCACTTTACTTTCCAATGTTAAAAATCCAAACAACCCACCCACCAACCCCTCACGTTCCTGAGGAAACAGCAATTCAGTTTCAAATAACAGTCCATTCACTCCATAGAAATTTCAGCTGTGGTGACTTTACTGATCTTTGCCCTGCCTGGCTCATGAAAGTCATCTTATGATTAAAATATCCTGTTTTGGCTCTTTAGTCATAGAATATGCTGATCAAGATTAATAAATCAATCCTGAATATACTGTTTGACACATATGTTTATGTGTATATATACCTGCGCCTAGTATGAAACACCTACTTTCTGAACAAGTGAAAAAAAGCTGCTTCAACCTCCTCTAGATACCATAAATATCTCACCTGACAATTCAAAACTGAGAAGAGAAACAAAACAACTCCCTCAGCAACAGATGGACTGATGGATGCCAACAGATGGAGAAGAGGTGCCATTTTTCCCTTTGACTGAATTTTTCAGCACTATTAAATATGACTTGGTGTTAAAAAGCAGGTTAAGGTGAAAAAACAGACATGAAACACTCCAAGTGATCTGATTACAACTTAAGGGAATGTACTTATAATACAGAGAAAAAACCCTGCAGTTCCATCATCAGCCTTTCCCCCATGAAGGCTCAGAGGATCAGTTTTACCTTCTGGCAACATTTAGTCCTTTGAAGAGAACATGATGGGCACCAATGCCAATGTTATGCACTGCAAGTACAGTACCAATCATTTTGTCAGGCACTCCAAAGTTACTGTTCAAATAAATAAATATTTTAATCAAAAAATAAAAAGACCCACACACTGTGATACATCATCCTAGCACCTGAACACAGACGACAGATATCACAGCAGGATGTAAAGATAAGTAAGTATAACAAAAGTGTTTTTAAAGTAAAAATGAGATTTACAGGGGGAAGTGTTGACCTTTTTTACCAAAGCACATTCACACTAAAAACAAATGTAAAATGAAGTTTGAGATGAGATACAAGCAAAATCAAGTTGAAGAAAAATATGGGTGGGATACTAAGGAAGCAACAGGGGCATAATAAGAGCAGAATTAGATATTTGGAGATAAATGGTATACTATTCCCTGTTAGGAACTTTCAGTGAAAGACAGCAGATTTTAGCTGTATTTAAAATAACTTCAATTAGCAAAATTATAGCAAAGACCTAACTATCCACCAAAGCACAGACCAAAAATCTGGAACAAAAGCATGAGTTTTAGAAACACAAGAAGATACTGCAAACTTAGGGAGGAAAAAAAGTATGAAGACAAATACACTGTACAAGACTAAATACTACTTTTAACAGAACAAGAAAAGAATTCAAAAGGATAGCTTAGGGGGTAGGGTACTTTATGCTCAGCCTTTAAATCAGCAAGGGTTTGGACTGAGGCATTTTAAAAATTAGAGGATAAGGTGTAGGTCTCCTCACAAGTTTATAATGAAGGGAAGAAAAGGGAAGGAGAAGATGGATGCAGAGTTATGAAGATAACTGCAATAACAAACACACAGGACTCAGATGANGGGAAGGTTACAACAGGAAAACAGTAAAAGAAAACAGTATCAGCAAATATTAAGTAACCAGCCTCTAACCTAGATTATAGCAACATTAAAATTCAAATACTGGTAACTGCAGACAATGTTGCTATTCAGAACATCTGCTCCACTTGTTGCACTCATTCTGTGCATCTCAAATGCTCTATGAAATACTGAGAACTACAGAGAATTCAGATAAAATGCACATTCTGTGCATCTTATTACACCTTTTTCAACAGATGTCCACACTTCATCATGTTAGCATCCAAATTTTACTTACTATTTCCTCATACTACACTTTGGTATTTACTCGTTCCCCTTTTCAAATATCTTTCACCAAAGGGCTAGAGATATGCAAAAGACATGAAGAATTATCCCTTAAAGATGATTACTTTTTACAAAACAGCCCTGTATTATTCCTAGAGTGTTGAGGATGAACAGATGCAGGAAACTGTCTTTCAATTCTGCAATTTAGTGAGCATCAATAGAAATTTGTCTTTGGACAGAAAATGGGGGACCTAAGTATTAATTATTAGAACCAAGAACTCAGTTTAGACTGCAGGAACAAAGCAGTAGCAGAATTAAACACAATGCTCTGCCATCCACATATTGCATACAATGAACTCCATTTATAATCCTATATGTAACAAATTTTTGCTGCACTGCTAAAAGCACAGTCTCCACAAACTGAAGAATAATGCTAAATATACACTGAGTATTTAGCATTTGTGTCAAATAGTTGCAAAGAGCCACAAATGCAGCTCAGATATACAGACCTAACCTGCTTCAGGCAGACCATTCCATGTCTACACCTTTGTTGTCAAGGTCCCTCTAAAGCACTGTGTCCATTTTACAGGCTATCAGGAAAAATACTAAATAGGGGAAAGTAATACAATCCACTCCTAAGCCAGGTTCGAGAGCCTTCAGAACTATTAATGGTTAAGAACATGATGTGGGATAAGCCATTCAGTAACTTCTCACTGACTATTACAACCTAAAACACAGGTTACTCAGAACTAGGGCTAATGAATAAAGGAAAAAAAATATTAAAAGTATCATGACACAGCCACACAGGACTATGGGCCTGTGACTATGACTGATTTGTACACAATACAGTACATCCCTTAGAAATAAGCAAATGTTTACTCAGTAAGCTAAGGCAGCACTTTGTTAGCAATTTACAAAGAGGTTAAACAACGTCCACGACAGAATTCAGCCTCTTTAAAATCAGTAGTTAGGAAACATGCAACTACATGTTCCAAAAGAAAAATTAAATTGGATTAACACACACATACCAAAAAAAAAAAAAAAAATCACTAAATAGACTGCAAGTACAACTGATGTTTTTTGTCTGTTTTTAGTTTTCATGGATCTAATATATTCTGGCTTGGCACAACATGGTATTGTTGCAAGAACACTCTAAGTCAGTAAGGTCCACACGACATGGTCAAGGACTGCCTGCCTACCAAAGAAATGAAGAGGCAGCATTATCAGCTAAAAGGAAACTGCAAAGACCAATTCCAGACAAAATACTTCAGTGCTTTTATTACTCTTTATCTAGAATTACACTGACAGTCTGTCTCAAGCAAAACTCACCATTTGCAGCTTCTTCATTACTACAGAAAGTAAGACATATTTGAGATGATCAGACCTTGACAAACTGTCACATTTTTCAAAATAAGACCAATTATGTTTTCACACATTTTTCTATGTACTAAAAATAAGCAGATTTACAGCTAATTTCAACCAATTGCCTATAAAAAGAGAAAAAAACCCCACAACAAATTTACTGCTGTACAAGATTTTTACCTAGGATATTAATAGAGAGCTTTAATCTCTGCTGTTGCTTTTATTTCAGAAGGACAAGAACATGAACTTTAAAATGAGACAAGCATCACTCTAGAAGGAAAATATTTCTACATCTGATCCAAATGAAACATATGATCACTTAAAATGAGGGCTTACTTTCAATTTCATTTCAATACTGTCTTTTTAAGGCTTTTTACAGGGAATTGTAATACATGTGTCTGTTCTTTTGAAGCCTCAACATATACCTAGTCACCTCATCTCCATGATGTACCAGCACTGAGCAAAAACATTTCTTCCAGAAAATAGGATTGCTAGGAGAAAGCAGCAGTTAAAACTGCATGTCACACATGAATGTGGGAATTCTAATTCACTGAGAATGAAACTTACTGTTCAGCTAAAAGAAGAAAATACCAACAGTGTAAATTACTACAGTGAAGACACACAAAACAACTAAATATAAATGTTATGGGTCCTATCTCAGCTAGAGAAAGCCTTGTTTTCAGTTATCTAGTAACAGAGAAACAACCATCGCTGCAAAAGGTTTCAAGAGACAGATGACAAGAGACAAAATCTTGGCCTTCTTCTTAAACACAAAAAGCTTTAAAAAATTATACATCATGGCAAACTGGATTAAAATTAACCTCAAGAGGATATGGCTACAAGAACAGAAGACAGGATTCCTCACAGATCATTTAACATCATGTTTAAAAAATCAGCAGTGTTATACCAGGTTGCCATGGGTTATCCCCAGCTGTCACCTCAGCCCCACATAGCCCCTCATTCAACTCTCTCCTGGTGGAATAAAAGAGAAGATCAGAAGGGTAAAAGTGGGAAAACTCTGGTTTGAGACAGTTTAACAGGTAAAGCAAGAGCTGCACACACAAGCAAAACAAAACAAGGAATTCATTCACCACTTCCCACAGGCAGGCAGGTGTTCAGTCATCTCCCAGGAAAGCCAGGCTCCATCACAAGGAACCCTTACTTCAGAAGACAATCATCACCATTCCAAACCCCCTCACTCCTTCCTCCAGCTTTCTATATTGGGTATGATGCCTTAAGGTCTGAGATCTCCCTTTGGTCAGCTGGGGTCAGCTGTCCCAGCTGTATCCCCTCCCAACTCCCTGTGAGGAGCAGAAAGGCCTTGATGCTGTGTAAGCACTGCTCAGCAACAACAAAAACACCCCTGTGTTATCAATGATGTTTCCAGGGCAAATCTAAAACACAGTCCCAGACCAGCTATTCTGAAGGCAACTAACTTTATCCCACCCAAAACCAGCACAGAGATTTTTTAGCGTTTGGTCTTGGGGTGGTGATTTTTTTCTTGTCCGTACAAAATTAAAATAAGAAAACTAAATCACCCAAAGAATGTCAATGAAAACTTTTGGTAATTCAGGAAGTAAACCAATAAACCATGAAACAGCAGCTCAGATGAAGCAGTAAAACTAGAACCACTTTTCTCTATACAGCTGATGTAAAGTGGTCTGCTATATGAATCAATTCATGTATGTTCTATAAATTAATTTTCATTTAAATTTCATGCTTACAAAAGTTAAGTCTTAAACTTACTTACCAAACATCCCACCAGTTTCAAGTATGCAGGAGAAACTTAGGATTTGTATTAACAATATTATGGTTCTGTGCATTAGTTAAATTTAAAAAAAAACCCAACCTGACATTATTATATCATGAAATATGAACTAGCAATTTATTTAAAAAGTGAACAATGAGAAACCTTAATTCTAGGTACATTATAATCATCAACAAAAGTACTGTATAGAAAGTACAGTAAGAATTTTCAGATCCCCTGTCTAGCTGAGCAGCAAGTTCTAACATTTCTTGCATATACATTTTGACCAAATAACTAATTTTCCTTGGTTTTGAGGGTATGAGGAATTCAGTTCCTGCAACATGTATTTTACATAATTCTTTATAAATTGTGTAGTGTAAGATCAGCTTCTAAGATTATATCTGTCCATGATCCATGACCATCATATCCTTATAAAATATGATTACACCATGAAACAGAGCAGTATTACACCGACAGGAATTCCAGTGGGTTTTCACCTACCATGTCAGTGCACTTACCTTAGAATATAGCTGTACAGATGAAGCAATTTACAAATGTTTGATACACAAATTGCAAAGCTTCCCTTTTTAAAGTGTCCTTTTCAAACTGCAGACCTATTGACCAGCATGCTTTGCACAGCAAAACCACTCCCATGCACCAGTAATGAAAAAGGCTAAGAAAAGCTGCACCATCCTAAAACAGTACAAAATAGTACCTATTCAAATAAATACTGCTAACAACCCCATTTCAATCTTCAATAATCAGCTTTGCCATGCCTTAGCACACTATGTGAACATTACATAAGCCTCAATAAATTTTATCATGTTATAGCTTACAGCAAAATAGAGTAAATGAGTCTAAAACAAATTTATCTCCCCCACACTTGAAATGTGCTTTCACGTTTAAATATAAAAACTTTGGCATAATTTAAGTATTACTGAACATTTACAATGATATCCATGATTTCCATGATTTGAGACATGGAAAAAGATAACAATGAAAATTAAACTACAATAGGATACTTGATATGAATAACAGACAATGAAGGCAGATAATTAATATAGTTGGGGAGCCTCTTTTCCACACATACACATAATTCAATATATTAACAATGCATGTGCTAGTGAAACATCTTTAATTATGTTTCAAGTAATTAAAACAGATTTGCACAATAAGTGTAGAAAACCACAGAAAGATACTTCATTATATACCTGGATTTTCAGCTCTCATTGTATTCAGACTTTATTGACAAAGTTAACGTCTATTCAAAAATTGTCTACAAGTAAAAAAAATTATGCTGGCTTTGCAATTTTCAAAATCCTGATACTGTGACATGAAATTATAGATAACCATCTAAATTCTTTTAGTTACATACTCATGTTCTTGACAAAATTTCCTAGTCAACATTTGGTCATTCAGTGTATAAGTGTATTCAGTGTCAAGCGTAGTTAGGTTATTTAAGCTAGCAGGTTATCTGTGTAAAATCCTACAAGCCTGAAAATATAAATTGTTGCATTGAACTACTTCAACAATACTGAATATAAATATATTTTATTAATACAGCAAGCTGTTAGAAAAAAGGCAAAGTGAACATGTACAAATTCATCATTTTTTTAAGAGAAAAAGAGCAGTAAGTTAGTCTCCATGCTGGCTCATTCTTCATTACGTGCTAAACAGATTACATTGGCTATGCCAAAATTAGGAATGCAAGATGGTTTTACAGAACTATATCCACTATTTATATTGAATTGATTCATCCCATCTGTGGACTGGGAATTGACAGCCTAATTCTTTAAAACTTCATTTTTATCACAAATGAGAGAAATTGACTTAGAAAGACACAGCTGTGAAATTCAGTGGTTTAGGGATAAAATGTAGGGTTTTTTTCAGTCAGCACAGAACAAGCTGGTGGTGTGCCAACATCATCATAGCTTATATACTACCAATGAGAATAAATAAAAAAATAATTCAAGCTGCACAGTTTATGGCTGGTGAGTACTGTACTGGCAGAATGTTGCTTCAGCTGCCACGTGAACTTCTGAGGGCAAAAAAGAAAGGAAAAAAACTCAAAAAACCAACAAAACCTCAAACCTCTTAACTGAAATGAAAAAACACATGCCAAAATCTTGCCAATTGGCAATACATGCAAAATAGAATTAGAGGACAATCCAGAACATAACTGCTTTCAAAAAAATATCCAAAAAGGTAAGACAACCAAATAACAATCATGAAAATTGATTATTATGTAAATAAACTCTTCTTCTTGAGCTTTACTTCTTTTGAAAGATCCTTACTATGACCCCTTTAAAAAAACTGCTCAACAGTTACCTAATGTATGACACCATCATTGTCTTAGATTGATGAAGAAAGACTCTGCTATATGTCATACTATATTAAGTGTTTTACTAAAATCCACGGTCTTACAAGTTTAATAAATATAGTTTTAAAAACCATTAAATGTACAATTTTATTTACATGCAAGTCCATTAAAAAGAACAACCTCCAGAAGAAAATGGGTCTTGAAATAGGCCTATTTAAAACACAGAAGATCACTGCTTTATTGGAGGTGATGATGTGTTTTAAAAGGGCAAATAACCGATTCTTATTAACTGACTGCAACTGTGTCACTGACTACTGGAAATACTGAAAGAACTCCATGAGTCTGTATTGTCTCCCCACCTATGTCTTCTCTGCAGAGGTGGTCTTTGAGTGTTTTTGTGGGGAGGTATCACTGAATTCATGACAATAGGAATGGATATTTGATATTCGTATCGTTCCAACATCTGAGCAATCTTCTCACGAGTGACCCCATGCTTATTCCTCCTACAAAAACAAAAAATTCAATAAATTGTCTGGTATGTTTATAGTTATAGATAGTTGTATGTAAGTATATATCACAATTGCATGTTACAGTCTTTAAGAAAAAACCCTCTAAATTCTCAATTTTTTCTTCTTGCTTTTATTACACTCTAGCCTGATTCTCTAGGTATTCAACTTGCATTAAGGTTTATTGTAACAATTCACAGCTGCAGATACTGAGTAACAGTAAACAATAGTTACTCTTCTTCATACATGTGATGTTATTCACTGTAACTATGCACATGAATTACCCTAGAAGGATTTTACTATTTATCCATCAGATTTTACATGGTATACTCCCTAATGAGTAGAGGGATGAATAATAGCATAGACTACTCCTTATGAAAGAAATGGTCAAATTAGCATAAAATATGCAACTACTTGTTTCAAGACTTAATGACAAAATATTTTCTCATTAAGAAATCTCTCTACAGAATTAGAAACAAATTTAGTTCTAAGCCAGAGTAACATGCTCACAACACTTTCATCTATTAGTTGTAACTGACACTTGTTATAAATTTAGAAATGTACTGAAACACATATAAGGGAAAAGGTGTAAAAAGTGCTGTCCTATTCTTGCAGCGTTCAGTGACCAGCTACTTTCAGGGAGAACTTGGTCTATTAAGAACCTGAGCTGTTACACATTACATTAGAGTATATATCTATATCTCCTCAGTATCTATAGAATAGGACCTTAAAACCCGTATTAGCAGAGATTTTCAGTACTGTAACAGAAATGAATTTAAAAGAAGAGACATAAAACAAAACCAAAAGGTTTTGATAGCATAAACAAACATTTATCATAACCCAATACTTCTTATTGCCAAGAAACCTTGTCCAAGCTAAATTATGTCCACAACAAACCAACAGGGAATATATTTCTGCATTTTTGTGCTTTCTGCCAGGGACAGAAGAGGTATGGGCCTTACCAACTTGCTCAGTTCTATAGAGGAGAAATCAGCACTGGGAACGAACAGGCTATACTGGAAAGATGATATTCCATACAGAAATATTTTAGAAGACTGATTCCTCACCACCCAGTCCCCTCAGGGCTTTATAAGTATTATTACAACAAAGAAGTAAGTATCAAGTTGACAAGGGTTCAAAGCACACTGCAGGTAGCACACTAGTTTCACATTCAGAATGGAAGCAGAATTGGTGATCTCAGAACTATTCAAAATTACACTGGATCCTTAAAGATGTATTTTATCAGCTTTCTTTCTGTTAAGAAAACACTTAAGCAGAGCATTTCTCTCACAGACACTCCTCCCTGAGACAACACCAGAAGCCGGAGTGATCATCACATGCAGCCCATTGTTTAAATGTTTCTAATTTCTACATTGTGCTAAAGCAGCCCAGGAGCAGCTGCATGTTCAACTAATCACTTGGTTATAGTCTTAGTAGTTTTGATTTTATGCACAAATATGAGCAAGGTCAATGGTAGAGAAAAAAGTCAACCCTCTAAAAATATGTGGATTTTATAAAGCACTTGACATTCATGACAGACAAAAAATGAGAAGAACAAGTCTAAGTCTTTTAATGACAAATGTTGGAAGCAGAAAGTTATTCAATATTTTCCTTATCTTAGTACTCCTAGAAAAAGATTACAGCTCAAATGCTCTGGACAAAGTGCACACTCATCCACAATTGAATGGACTTGTGCATAATCACTTCATAAAAGAGCAAGTACTTTTCCTTGCAGAATAAGACAGGATAATAAAATTACCAACAGCAAAATTGCATCAAGCACGGAAACTGATTTTAAAAAGGAAATCAATTTGCTGTGCAGTGTCATTTAATAGTCGTGTCTCCTTCACAGGCATGTCTTCACTCATTCTTTGGCAGCTTGGCTATGCTGAGAGAGCATAAAGTCATCTGTCTGAACCAAAGCAGACATACCAGCAAAAGCTCCTAACAGACAGGAGGAGAAAAGACTTTTGCATGGAGAAACACAGAACCTACTGATAAAAGCAAAGTTCTGCCACTACTCAATGCCTCCATACTACCCTCCACAACTGCGCCCTCAGCGAGCTTGCTGATGAAACAAAACTGAGGAGCCCTCTCCCAAAGGAACTAAAGAAAATGAAAACTTACATCACTACCTTTCTTAAACTCCCAAAAAATAGGATTTCCAGGCTATGAGCTGCTATTTAAATATTTAAAGCAATCAGAACTGCTAAAATATTTCTAGCAATCTTCTAAAAACTGGTAACAGCACTTCACAGTTCAAGGATTTTGCTCTGGAAAGGTATTAATTTTACTCCTCCAATTAATAATTGAACAATAAAATTCAACAGTAACGACAACAGTTTATCCTGTTGCTTGTTAAGATCATGTGGAAACACGAATTTTCCTGGAAAATTGGTCTGTTTCATGTAATGGGAATCTCAGGCTGAGTATCTTAGAAGTGCCTGATTACTAAGATTCCTAACTTTGCTGTGCTGCAAGAAAAACTAGAAAAACTGACTCTCATTCTACAGAGAGAGAACTTTATCTCTAGAAACTAGTGGTAGCTTATGAGCAAAAGGTGAAAACTTTAGAACATTATATTATAAACACAACAAAGTCCAAGTCAGTAAAGCAAGCATCACACACATGTGCTTTGTGCACTGTAGAGGCTACTTTACAAAGCCAAAACAATTAAGAGGCAAAGTCAGCTGGATGCATATAAAACAAAAATCAGTGAGAGAACTCTGTCATCAACTGTGAAAATATTACACTACTTTTCAAACAAAGAAATATCCCTGAGCTGGTTTGATACCTCATAGATTCCTAAAGCAGACATATCTGAGACAAAAAGGACATTAACCAGGACTAAGCACTCTCAGAACCCACAAGGTTCAATGACCCATGTCCAACAGTACTCTAGGTCATGTCCAATAAAATTTTAATATTGACATTTTGGGCCAACAAGATGGATCTGGTATTAATTTGTCTACTTGTTTATCCATAAATCTTCCATGTAAAGGTATACCTCAAAATGCCCATTTAAATAAAATACATTTCATACTACTAGTAAAGAACTTGAGAAAATATTTTGAATAAAATATAACCTTAATAAAAAATATATTTATGCATGCCTATTTATCTGCCTATCCATTTCTATATATAAAGTACCATGATTTCTGTAAGAGAAAACTTACTTTTCTAATTCTTCAGGATCAAACTTCCACCAAGTATCTGGCTCATGGAATTCCACTCTGTATCCTTTTTCTAGAGCCTGCAGCAAGCAAAGAAATATGTGTGATGTGTATCATGATCACATAAAACATACGAAAAAAATAAAAGACAAGTATAATAAACAGATGCAGCAGCATACTCTGCTGTGATACTATGCTGAATTTCACCTATCCCTAATCTGTCTTAGCTTTTGTTGCAGATTAGGCAAATTAAATCATTGAACTGATCTAAACCATTGCCACACCAATTACTAATCATTGTCAATAAGCAGTCTCTCTCTTTAAAAACGTCAGTAAAAATGCTCCTGGACGAAACGCATCAGCTTATCATGTGCGAGGGTAAGATCGAAGAATTGTTACAGGTGACAATCATGCAACAAAACCTACCACTTCCACATATGGCTTCATTTCCCAGGCTTGAGTATTAGTGTTGTCTATTATAACTGGAGATTTTCCCTGCTCCATTGCTTGCTTTGCTGCAATGAAAAATTGTGCAAGTTAATAAACCACAAAGAACTCAAACAAAAAGAAAATAAACTGCCCCAGATTTTCTTTCACTAATCTGCTCTGACTGAAACATTCTCTTCTAAGAGAAAGAATAAAAGGTACAGGCAGCAATGAAAAGAAGTACAAACAAGAACCTGAAGCCCAAAGAAACAAGGTTTCTATTTTTAACTCTGAACCTTGCAGAAGTTGGAAATTCAATGTGTATATATACACATGGATTAAAGTATAAAAAAATACTTGAAATACTTCTATATATGCTCTGCTAAAATATATATACTACTTTTCACAGAAACTCTTAATACTCATAAATGTTATGCTACACTTCTATTTCGTCCATGTAAGACAGCTTAATAGGATGCCTTTTATTCATTCCAACCTCTCTTCCGGTTCCACTCGTGGGCATCCCCCAGCTGAGCAGCATTATAGGCGTATCCGTACCGCTGACGAAAATAATCATCGGTGCTGAGCACAACGCCATCACGACTCTGACCAAGCAGAACACTGTCAAAGGAAAACACAAAAGCATATTCACTTCTAATTTTCAGATAAACACACTAACAATACGCAAATAAAATAAATTGAACTGTGACCTATTGATGACCTTCTTGCAAACTTCAAACATTTATAAAAAGGACAGCCATATATATTGCCAATAATTCTAATCCAAATCAAAGCAGTATTTCCCCTCTCTACTATTTCTGTACCTGTTGCTTCATCTCCATTCCCAAGAGATGTTTGTATCCATCTGATTTTACAGTAAGTTCCAAGCACCTCATAATAATTGAATGTATTTGCTAACATTTTCCATCTCAATCCTCACTTGGAAATATGCCAAGAAAGCATCTGCTCATGAGAACTCCCCATTCTGCCAAATGTAAACCTAGTTTCAGAAAGTCCTTGGAAACTGGTGTTTAAAGGAAAGCCTTATATAACTGAGACAACAGTACAATTCTGTTTAAAGTCCAGCCTACAGAATAGGTGTGGACTGGACTTTAAGCCTCCTCGTCTGTTTTTAATTCCATGGCATATTTAAATCTGAAATCCAAAACCCACCAGTTGGTGCCACAGGGCATGTAGAGCCCACTGCAACACTCAGCTATCACCGAACTATGGAAATTGAGGCAACTATTCCAGCTCAGAAATAGGCAACATACCCACAGGCTACAAAAGCCAAATGCACTAGCAGTATGTGGGACTGCACTACGGCTGAGGAGGCAGCAAAAAATAATTGGCCAGATCCCAAATAACTTAGGGGAACAAAGATATGCTAGTTCTGATGTACCAAGCTTTCCCATATATATCGGCATGAAGAGCCACTTAAATGTAATTCTACACATGGAATTTCCTATGTTTTGCCACCTGTCACCAACAACAGGCCCATTATGGATCATAGTTTAATATTGGGACACTGTATTACATGCTGGTTTATACTCCTACAGGTTTATTGTCCCACAGCTATGGTGGTTGCTGGTTATTTTTGCTTTTCACATACAGATACATGTACAACAAAATTCAAATTACTAAAGACCAGAAGAACCTGCTAATGGTGCAATGTCAAGTAACGTGATCAAAACTGCAAACAAACTGTTATTTCCTCCTTGTTCTTCCTTTTCCAGAGCTTTAAGGTTGCTTCAGGATAAATAGCGAAGCTATTTGAGAAAGCAGAGCATGATGAAGTGCAGCCACTTTATTTGAACACTGAGAAACAATTGGTTCTGTTAGAGTCAAGATCTTTCAATAGGGTGTGTATTGCACTGGTTTAGAAGAGTGCAGAAGGGTTCATCATCTATTTTTGTTCTAAATAGATCAAATGGCTCCAGTAAATCATACACCACTCACAGCAGCATTTTTTTGTTTTCCTCTCTTGTATATATTATTTAAGAAATATTCATTAGAATTACTTGGCTGGGAGTTCACACATGGTTCAATTCTCTTATTTACAATAACTACATTTGCCAATTAATAATGCTAGAAAAACAGGATCCATCTTCCACACTCACTCCTTGTGTGCTGAATACACATATCCTAAAGAACTTTTTTTATCTGCCTTGATAATAAAAGATACTAAATAATATCTGGGATTCCTCTATTGGCTGAGTAGATGGACAAATGCCTACAGTTCCTAGGGGCCTGAGCATCAGGTTTCTATAGGAATATATGAACTGATAAATCAACACTAATGAGACATTGATCTTCATTTTTATTTCTAAGAACTGACTCTATTTGCCCATAGTTCTGGAGAATAACTCTCTTGCTTGAATTCTTTTGTTCTATCTTCCAAACATCATTAGTTGCAATAAGGAAATACAGTGACAAGAGATCAGAAATCTTGCAAACTCAAAGTGTATTATTGAAATAATTTGTTAGTATTCCTCGAAGTTCAGAATACACCACAATTATTAATGAACCAATATAACTGAAATAACAGATTTAATATATTAAACTGTATTTGCAATAATCTTAAACCCACAGAATTTGAGAAGGCAAAGTATTTACTAAAGAGGCCAGAGTAGAAAAGCCCTAACTCCTTACACAACACACAAGCTACTACAAAGTCATGAGTTTATGAACTGAAACTTCAAATATTATGGTAATGACTGGAACTTCTTTCTAAATTGTGAAATTAAATCATAGAACATAACATTTTAAAAGCCTGGCAATTACCTCTTTCAGAATTCACAGTATTTAAACTTTTAAAATTCAAAGCAGAAAACTATTGGTTGACATCACATGGAATAATTCATTTACCTCTACCGTGCGTTTGGAAATAAAGTTTATCCCAAGTCCACGAATTAGAGAACAGAAAGAACAAAAAGCACATCTGCACAAAGAAAGCATCATTACTATCTAAACCCAGAGAGATGATATTCCACTTTTAAGAGATGAAAAAAGAAAACAAGATAAATGTGTCTCTAATGAGAGTCGAATTACAGATCAGTCAGCATCCATGCGCACACGCTGGAAACGAGCAGCGCATTATCCAACTGCTGTAACACATCTTCCTCACCATAAACCTTCCCTCCAGCAAACACCCACCTTTGGACACAGCAGGACACTGAAAGTAAAGCAGCTCACCTACTTTTTCCAGAAATGCTGTCTGATCTAATGGAAGCTATTCTGACATACAAAAATCTCATGTTGAAAATATCAACTGCTCAGCAAACCAACAGACATTTCTTTCAAATGCATGTGTGGATGCACATACACAAATCCTTCTTCTTCAAAACTAAAATGATCCCCAAATCCTGGTTAGCCTACTTTAATAAATGATTTTATAATACAAAACATCTCAGAATCTAGTAATTCACCTATTTAAAACAGCTAACATACCGTGAATGAGGAGGAAAGTAGGCAATAACTAAATACAGTATCTAAATGTGCAGCATTACTGAGCTGTGTAAACACTCCTCTAGAAGTGCTGTTTGTAACACTGTTTAAATAAATATAGAATTAGAAACAACAGCACACCACTGTTTCTACATTCAGCTATAAACATCAACTCCAACTCTTCCCTTCAGAAGATTTTGCTCTGAGGAAGAACAGTCCCAGAGAAAGACAACTGTCTTTATATATTATTGGGTTTAATTAAAACCAGACTTCTTAAATGACATCAATATTTGTCCTTCAATTTCATTAAGCTCCCTTTTATTCAAATTAATGCACAGATATTTAAGGAGAAAAGGCAAATTTCAACTGCTGCCAACTTTAGTAGCAAAATATTTCAAAAATACAAGTCTCTTTTCCTGTAACTTTTCCCAGACTGTAAGATCACATCATCATCTACTTCCAATTGCAGCAGACTTTGGTTACTCGGGCTAAAGCTATCACTGCTGGGAATCTGTCTGGCCAAACTGTTTCCAAACATTTTTAACTAAATGCTCAATCTCTACCAAAACCAAGGAAAAAATAAAGCATTTGTACAGTATTTTGTTATTCCAAGCTTTTCTCTGAGAAGTTTTGGATTGAGGAAGTGAAATCTGACAAAGTACACACGTTTGTTCGCCCTGCAAAAGCTTTGTAAATCTACCCAGGGTATACAACTTTAAAATGCCATGTGCACAGCAAACGGTAGTGAAAGGAACTCATGATTCTCACTGCAGCAAACCCAATCCTGAACAGAGCAATCAGGCAGCAGCAGGAAGGAGATTCAGGACCAATATTGCATTAAAAGAATGCATTTCTCCCAACACAAGAACGGCAACACAAGGAACAAAACTGGCCTAAAATAGGAGGACACAGGAAGCATCGTGGTATAAACAAGAAATTTGGTACCGGCAGCAGAGCCAGAGAACAGGGCCAAGGCAAAGAGTGAAGCAGAGGGAAGACACTGGCATGATGAAGTTGGGAGGGAGGAAACACCACTGACTGGAACAGGGAGAAAATTCATCTGGGAAGAAACGGGATGGAGACAGAACTGCAGAAATCAGCTCAGAATTTAGAAGCAGATATAGAGTTAGTGAGCACAGACCAAAAGCCATGACTGGATATGAACAGGAACAAAAATGGAAACTGATGGTTAAGAAACAGGATTTCGTATGAGCCTCAGGGGCTGGGATTGTCTAAATCAGGTGGACACAGGAAATAAATCCCTGAGATGTGGGGAGCTCCCCAACGAGCCAGAAATGGCTGATGTTATGCTTGTATTTAAGGCAAGTAAAGACAAAGACCCAAAGAACTAATGGCTGCTCAACCTCACCTAAGCTCTGTTCTGAAAACAACGGAGTGCATCCTCAGAATCTGTTTTCAAATATGTCAAGGAAATTAAGATAACCAGGAAGAGCCAATGTGGGGTTTGCAACAGACAAATCATTCTTTACTGACCAGAGTGCACTCTCTGATGACACAAGTGGCTTTATCAATGAGGACTGAGTGATGAATGCAGCACACCCAGAAATTATCAGAGCTTCCAACATCATCTCCCAGCCAGTAACAAGCAGGGAACAACAAAGGATATAGCAAGACAACTTTTTCACTATCTTCATCATTAATCTGGCCAATGAGGCAGAGAACTTGCAGATGACACCAAATTAGCAATAATGCTCAACATGGAGCTGAACAGTGAGGCTTTGAGACAGAAGGCCACAGAGAAACCTCAGAACTGGGGTAAGCGAACACCAGGAAGCTCAGCAAGGAAAGAGGAAAGTTCTACTGATGAAACCTAAGCCTCAGCAGAGGCAGGAAAGTGAATGGTTGAGAAGCTCTGCTGAAAAGAGTCTGCAGATTACAGTGGACATCAAACAAGATGAGTGAATGGTGCACTCTCAGCAAAGGCGGGGCAAATCACAACCGGGGCTTCAGCAGAGGAAGCGCGGCCAGGGATCACCGGAGAAGGCATCGCCCACACTCTGCCTGCCTCTGGGGTGGGCAGTTCTGAAATACTCCGTCCACTGGGGCTTCCCAGTTCAAAAGGCACGCTGAAAAACATGGGAGGGCTCAACAGATGGCTACAGGCACACAAGCTCCAAGGAGAGGTTAACAGCACCTGGGCTTGTTTATTCTGGCAGTGGAGACAGGAAAAGGTCTGATGTCAGCCTATGACAGTGAATGAAACTCTCCATTACCAGAAGGGAAGCTGCAAAGAAGATGAGCCATATTCTACCACGTAACAACACATGTTTTTACACAGGACATGCAAATTATAGCTTGGGATCTTCAGTCTGGAGATAAGGAAGAACTTCCTTACTTAGGTGGTTTGTACTGCACTAGAAAAGTTTGATGAGACCACAGAAATCTCTGTGATGTTCTTAAGATCAGGCCGGACAAAGACATACCTGACCTGATCCAGTGATGGTGGCAGATCTCCTCCAAGCAGAACAACAGACTAGTCCACATCCACTACTCTCTTCCAAAAAATGTGTCTGTAATTCCAACTGCTTAGTTGGAAGGGAATAGTCAAAACAAAACAACAACCAAACTTCAGTGGAAGATTCAAGACAAACACAAGTCAAGTTTGTGAGTGAGAAGAAAAGCGTCTGTACTCGAAAACCCTTACTCAGGGTAAGACACAAATAGAAATTTGAGATTCCAAGGTCTCACTATTGGCTTTGCTGTCATTTCCTGCTTGGGAAACCCATTTGCAAGACCCACCTCATTCCCCTCTAGTGCTCAACCACAGTGACAATGTCAGTTTTCTGCTTTTCTTTCACAGTTGCTTTACTGGCACAAATGGCAGGGGTTTGTCTGCAGGTGCCAAAATGCCGCATCTGCAAAGACACCTGTGGGTACCAATGTGACATCAGAAATAACATCACTGCTGTCCTAGTCTCTGCTGCAGAATTCCCCAATGTTACACAGAAACACAGGTTCAAAACATGTTTACTAAGACTTAACTAATAATAAAGTAATTTTCCCCATCAGCACCCATTAACTCTGGGATTTTTTTGCCCAAGGTATCCAAGACCTATGATTTCATGGGAATTAACAATTGCAACCAAGCATTAAACACATGAAACTGCCTGGAATTGAATACACTGAAAAACAAACCCCGTGCCGTTCAAATTCTGCACTCACTTTTGGTAACTATTCTTAACCTTGATCTCATAGTGCCCGCTTTCCCATCTGCTAAATAAAATTAGTAACTGACTCCACTAATAAGAGACGAAAAAGAGTAGAAATATGTGTTCTTAAAAACCTGAAGATATTTAGAATTTTTCATATAATATGAGTCATGTATTTGGAGAAAGATTTAGAGACAAATTAGCACACCAAACATGGAAAACAAATATATTTGGTATTGTCATATTAAGTATTATCCATTCTCTGAACTGAATGAGGCAGCATTTTTTCCAGGGTTATTATAAAAATTTTTTATGTTGCCTTCACATATGAAAGGAATTATGGCAGTAATACCAAATGGGGACAAGCAGCTTCAAAAACACAGGTTTGCAAAACACAGCAATCAGTAACTACAAAAAATTATAGCAAACATTACTGAAAGATGTAAGAAAAATACCTATTAGAAATTCCTAGCTGTAATGTGGAGATGACTGTCTCCTAAATATCAGGCAAAAATCCACTAATAAATCTTACTCCTTTATATAAAAAACAAATAAGAACATGAGCACTGCATCTACTTCAGAGATTCACTGCATGCAATAGATGACAACTACAAAAGACATCCTATCTGTGATGTAGTTGATGGATGAAACTCAATCAGTAAGTACTGATTTAGTAACTTCTTTTTTTATATACACAAGAGAAACTTATTTTCACCTAAGACAGGTGGCATCTGTGCTCTGTCCACTTTTTGTGCTTTTTAAAATAGGCCAAAAAAACACAAAGGAAAAATCCAAGTTGGAGGTGGTACCTTCTTTTAACCCTGTTTTGATGAAAAAATAATACTTTTCTTGTGCGTTGTTCACAAATATGGAAGAGAAATTGACAGACCACACCGTGAAAAAAGGGAATGAGATAATGCTCAGTTTCATCTATACACCAAAACCAAATATTTTCAGAGTAGCAGCGTTCTTCTAATGGCCTTTGAAAATGTTTGCATGGGCATGAAAAAGGACTTCTGGTTCAGTCAAATTGACATTGTTAGATCTGGTGGGAGATTTTTTTAAACTAGAGAATTTATGAATTTTTTAAAAAAGCAGCAGATCATCAGATCATCACATACTAGCATGAAAATTTCAGAATAGAAGACTATGCAGTTTAATGGACACTCAGCATTTTAAATTTAACACACAGGAGCTCCTGTTCATCAAAACTCTGAGGGAGACAAAACCCCTAAGTAAATCTTTTTTGTATTTACGATCTCTTGCACTCTTTTAGTACAAATGACAGCATTAAACTACTGCATTTTAAGAGCCTCATTTACAAACTAAAAAGTTTCCTTAGTGCTTACATATATATTTAAATTCTTAAAAATTTTTACTTGAATGAACTTCTCAAGCTTTAAGTCTTTACTTACTGGGAAAGTGTTGATTTCCCTGAGCCTGGCAGGCCTCTTAGGATCAGAAGCAATTTCTGTGAACAACTGAATCTTCCTTCAGATAACTGCAATGAAGAAAAGCTGTGCATTCCTTCTGTACTGTCAGCTTTTGGATCCTTCCAACACTCTTCTCTGGTTTCACAGAAACCATTACTTTGGAGTCCATTCTGATCATTATTCCCATTCCTGAAGACCTGAGTTGTATGGATGTCAGTATGACCAGAATAGTTGGTATTTTCATCAAGCAATGGACCATGACTGTTGAGATCAGTATTTCCATGGTAATGATGGTAACTTTCATAAGGAAGTCTCCCATTCTGAGACAGGGGAACATCTGGGATTCGTGGTGGGGGGTTAAATATCTGGAAATGGGATTGATGGTTGAATCTAGGAGGAAAAGGTCCCTGAGGTATTTTGAAAGATGCTCTAGTCTGCCAGGCAGGTCTGAATTCAGGCACTGAGCAGTTCCAAGTATCTACCTGGCCACTAAAAGTATTTTCAGTTTTCCAGCCACCTGTTTCCACAGCCAACTGCTGCTCATTGTTTGTCTGCTGACTGTCCTGTTCCCCCAGAGAACACTGTCCATTCTTGTAAAATGGCTGTGGACTGCCCAAAGGTACAGACTGGTAATTCTCTTGTGAGCTTTGAGTGGAGTTAAATGGAGAGTGTTGTTCCTGAGAAATTTCAGTTTCTTTTTCCTGAACATTAGTAACTAAATTTTCATTTTCCAGCTGGTGAATTTCTTTATAGAACTGATCCAGTTCATCATCTATTTCTGGTACAGTGGCAGAAACAGCCTGCATCTTCTTCGCCTCCTTTCTTTTACATTTGTTTTCACATAATTCATTCTCATCTTCCCCAGTGTTCCTACATTCATTGCATTCGTTGCAATTGCCAGATTTGTCCTGTTTGTTACTTTCAGCAGGCTTGTAAATAGGCCCTATAAAATCTTTGCTTGTAAAAAAGTCTTCATATGATTCATTTCTATTCATTGAGAATGATGTACTGCTTTTTTCAACAGTATCTTCACCAGCGTTATTTGTAATAAAAGGGTCCTTCTCTTCAACTTTAGAGTCATTTATTGATGCAAATGAAGGATTTATATTCTGCACAGTTTCTACATCAACTGGCTGACTAAGCACTGGATTATTTTCAGGGAGAATTTCATTCAAGGCTCCCAGGACACCAGAAAGTATTTTCTCTTGCTTCTGCATTTCATGTTGCCCTTGGTTATCTAAGGCACACACAGGTACGCAACCATTTGATTTTCTCTCAACATCCACTTTCTTCTGAGTACTTTTGTTATCATCATCGGGGAGTTTCTCACCAGCCCCTTCTGCTGACTTCATTCTTTTAGAGTATGGTTCAAGCCTGATTTCGTCCTGACACTCCAAGAGCCTTACTGTGTTTTCAGCATGAAGCATCTTGAAAAAAGAATGAATACATTATCAGCATGCACATTTTTAAAGTCAAGTATAAAAAAGCTGAAGTTATTCAGGCCTATGGTATCGCACTCTCCATGGTCACAACTTCCCATCCAGAAGAAAAACAGACATCCCCTACCACAAGTATGATTTAAACAAGACTGCTACACTACTTATCACTAATCTTTAGAAAAAAATTACATTAGTGCTGTATCAGTCCTGCAGTCACTTATTATAATATGCCTTAAATAATTTGCAAATCATGCTTTTAAAATATGTCTATTTGAAAAATTAATCAACAATCTCTGACCTATGTTGCTACTGTTCTCTACTAACTGTTATTCTGCCAAGTGTTTGGAATCTCTTTTAAAGATAAGCATATGCCGATTTCCAATGTACAAACTGAAGCCTGACATCACTACTAATACGACCAACAAAAACACAAATACTTCAACCATGAGGAGTGTTTTCTGTGACACAAACCAAACTCAACTAACTCATTTAGCATCAATCAAACAGGGGCTGAGTGGCATTTGCAATTTAGAACTAGTCAAGTAATAAAATCAAAGCTGCAATCTGTTGTTATGGTTCTGATATTGGAATTACCAAAGACTTTTGTTAGGGACAAAGACCATTTGCTTGTATGTCTTCTAAAATTAAACACACACCAAAAAATATCCCTGTCCTAAACAGCCTGTGCTCTAAGAACCAAACCACTAAGTTCCAGACAGGTTCAGAGACAAGCTATTACAAAGCAAGACGGCACTAACCACCGTGACATGCCATTATCCATTAGTCTGGATTTCCTGGATTTTGAAGTCTACACAGTATGCAATAAAGAGCAAATTCTTCCCCTCCAAAAAAATGCAGTTTCAAACAAGAAAGAAGCTGTTTCTCCTACTGGAAGGTTTATTCTACCGTTTTCTGAAACATTTCAACCTCCTAGGACTAAATATTAACAAAGTGTCACATGCCCTTCATCCTGGATAAGAAAGTAATTATTTTCTTTATCTGGAAAGGATCTGTAGGTGAGTGTTATGGGAAGACTGGCAAGCAGTCATTACCCCCTCATGTTCACTTGCAAAACAGGCAAGAAAAGGTGTTACTCTAGGCACTTTCCCACCTACCATCCAAAGGAAGAGAAACCTGCCATTCCCAATCTCAAACTGGCTAAACCAAGGAGCTGTTACTGCCCGCACTTGACTTTAGTACTTGGAAGAAAGCATTACTGTCAGAAGGGGAAGAAACACGGCCATGCAACTCTCTCTCCCCCTCACAACTGGTATCACATTCTCTCCTCCTCTCAAGATTTACATGTTCTATGCATACCTCCAGCTTCTTAGCTCTTCATTTCTGTACATCAGAAAGCAAGTTCGGCATTATTACTAATCACTGAGTCTATCCCCATCTAGAAAAAAATTGTTACTCTGCCTCCACTCAAAAACAGTATTGGGGTAAAAAAATTACTTTATAACTTTTATGTCCTCATCTTCTGGGATGGTGTTTAAGCAGACTCCATTTCCTGATATGGAATTAAAACAGCAGACATGTGAACACTTGCTGCATGGCGACATTTCCAATGGCAGAAAATGCTGCTCTGTGACTGTCCAACACAGGAATCTCCTTTCTTGCTAATCTCTAACAGACTTTCCCTCACTAACCTTGGAGAGAGTGAAGCTGCATGCAAAAGCACATTCACCTTGGTCCCTGGTGAGGACAGAGCAAGTATACTCAGGGAAGTGCAGTCTGACACTCTCACCTCTTGAATGGGTCAAGTTCGGGTCTATACCACTTTTATAAGGAACTGGTTGTAAGCACTGAACCTGAGCCGGCACATGGGGATGCCAGACTTATTTACGACTTCAACTGTCCTGGGAAACATCCAGAAGATTCAAACAACTAACTCAAGGCCTTGAACTCCACCTGTACAATACCTTTCCCAAACGGAAAAATAAGGCCTATTTGGCAGAACCTAGACAGGGGAACTGGCTGGCTTTCTTTGCACGGTGGGTACGGCGGTCACAAGGCACCCAGCCCAGCGCCCCTCACACGGCTGCAGGACACACCTGGGAGCCGAGGGAAGCAGGCGCTGCTCCCACACCGGGCTGGCAGCGGCGCGTCCGGGGCCAAGGCGCGGCCGCCGGCCCCACGCCTGGAGGAGCTGTATCAGCCGCTCCGTCCCTCCCTTCCCCACGGTGCAAAGCCCACTCCTCTCCCCCACACACAAACATTTCCCTCAGCGCGGCGCCCACGTCACACAACCTCAGCAGCCGCCGGCTCCTGCGCGCTGACACCGCCATTCCCACGCTGCCCCTTCCGCGCCCGATGGTGGCACAGGTCGGTGGCAGCAGCAGTGGTGGCGGAGGAGGAGCGGCTTCCCCTCGCGGCCCGGCCGAGCAGCAGCCGGCGCAGCCACAGGCGGGGGAGGACACGAACCTCGAGGCAGCGGCTCCCGGCCGAGCCCCGCTCCCAAGATGGCGCCGCCTCCCGCTGCCCCCTGACCCCGCGCGNTGTCAGAACCTTCGCTTTCGGTGGCATTGTGATCCTGGTGAAAGCGCATCAACAGAATTCCGCTGAGGATTGTCCCTAGCGTAAAAGCTGTCCAAGTTTCCTAGACGTGTGTTGTACTCAACGTGGATTTGCAGCTTTCACTCTTGCATGTATAAAGTAAAATTTTCATATGATGTAACTACTTTTTTTGTTTGTTTTTCAAATCTTGTGATACTATGCAAGGCAAACCACATTTTTCCTAAAAAAACTCCCTCAGTCTTGTAACAGTAATTCCCCAAATTTCAGTAGTGCACACAAGAGCTCCAGTAAGCGATGCACCCATTCTAAATACCTGCAGCACTTTTTCTTTCACATCACCCAAATGGATTGTGAAGGTTTTAAAGTATATGATTTATAAAGTCACTGAAATTAGTTTATTTCCTCTAAATAGTAGAAAGAAAACTGGTCAAATCCACTGGCCAGGCATCCTTCCAGTCAACCCTACAACCAAAGGATAGTCTCCTTTCTTGTGCAGGGAGATGGCCTTGTTTTGTTGGAAGGTACGGATATGTCTTTGGTAGCATTTTAATCTAGATCAGAAATGAGCTGCTGAAGTGAATCTCCCAGTTTGCCACTATTTTTCATCTGTCATAGTAACTATGTGCTTGTCTACACAGGCTAAGTCATGCAACACCCAAGCTAACCATTTAGAGAGAATAAGAGTGCTGCACATGAACATTTTGAAGGTAATATCTGGAGATCAGAGCTCTCAAGCATTGATGTTGTGTATGTAGTAATTGTCTCAGATGTATTTAATTTGGGGAGTTCTCCCATTACTTGTACCTAATTAAATAAGCCACATGTTACTGGCAGACCCCTAATGTCATTTTTTCAACCTCATTGACTATAATGAAATACACTTTCTGTGATGATCCTGTTACAGCTGCTACAGCTCCTATGTGGGTATCATGTAGCACATGAGAAGTCTCTTGGTTGAGGCAAAGCTGCAAATAATTCCCCCATATTCCTTGTCCTGCACTAGATCATAAAAAAGTTCCATTGGAAACATTGTTAGGAGAAGCTGACAGGGAAGGAAAAAGCAGTATACAAGAGGTTAAACATCGTAACACTGAAAATATTTACACAGAATCATTAAGAGATGGCATTTTTTTCTTTATTTTCAGAGGAGTCCAAATTTTATAATTTCATTTTAATGTATGTTTATAAAGTTACTCAGAATGCTACCATGTACCACTTATGTGTCACCCAAACCACAGTTCTGGTAACATGCATCTGTGATTGTGGTGGAAGTGTCTCACAGAGGTAAAAATCTAAGAGTGAGGTAGTATTATTGCATGGATAACGAGTTATGAAAAATTATCTATTCCTGTGTTCCTAGACATTTATTACATCACCTTCATATTAGTGGATAAACTGTAGGCTTTAACTGGTCTAAGAGTGAAAGGAAAATTTTCCGCCTTATGTAATCGGATTTTGATTCAGTTTTCCGAATGTCTTGTAAGTCTAAGTTGATTTAAACCTTACAGATCACATCAATTTATATGCATACAGGAAGTGAATAATGTTCTTTTTTTAAAAGAGTTTTGATGTTATGTAACTTGAGTGTTTGACCTTGCAAATAAAGCATTTTCTCAGAGTAGTTTTCCTACATTAGAAAGGGAAGATGGCAACTGAACACTTTGGAGGATCATACTGATTCCTTTATGGTTCACTGAGACAGTTGATGCTTTAAATGCAGTGCAGAGACCTCTGATACGTGTACCAAAATAAGTTGTTGCACTGCTTTCTTCTGCATGGGCCCAATTTCAGGTTCTATAGGAAAAAACACTTTAAGGTGCATTTTCAAATTATAGATAAACCACACTAAGATGAAACTACTGCCAGAGAGTGTGCTTCTGCTACTCTTTCCTGCCCATGGTGTTGCCTGATTGCTGTCCTGCCTCCTCTAAACTGGTGGCTTTTGTTCTTGTTTGAGAACTGGGCATTTTTAATAAAAACATAATACTATTCTTTTGTATATGGAAAGTTTCCATTAAATTTGCTTCCAAAAACATTGTAGATAAAACTTTTCAAAATAATTCAGGATAAAGAAGGCAGCTGGCATGAAAATATTAATGCAGAAAATTAAATATCTGTTAATGAAACAATAAATGCCTGTGTTATGCCTTTAATAGAAAAGATCAGGCAAATTTAAGATAAAATGATGAGACTCCATGTGCTATTAAAAGGAGAAAAAAAATTATCCAATAGGCACTACTTGAGATTGGCATTTATGTTTAAGGGTTAATATGGAATAATAGCTCAATCATTTGGATCTTGTGATCTCATTATCAGACTTGGCATAGCAGAGTGCTCCTCCTTATACTCATAACATTGTTCTTCTAATAACACTTAAATATAGCATCTATTAGAGTTCATGAGGGCTAGTTACAGACTTAGATTTGATCAGGCCTCCTTCTAAAGGGCCTTGGGCCATAGCTTGTCTTGTCACTCTACTAAATCTTGTTTGAAAAATTGAGGCTTCAAGATGATTTAAGAAATACTGTTGCATAATTCTTCAAATTTGAATCAAACTATCTCTAGGGAGAAATTCTGGTGAACTTTAAGAGAACTGGTTTACTCAACAAACCAGGAATGTTGCTTGCCAAATTGTTTTTCTGAAGCTTTTATATGGCAAGGAGGAATTCTGGTATGTAAATGTCACATCAAAGTTTCAGTGGTAAAAATACAGTAAGAGCTTTTTACCTTTTAATTGCCACAGATAATATGAAAGTTTTTATTTTCAAACTTAAACTCAAAAAATTACTTAAGAATTAGGGTTTTGATAAAGTTATATATTTTTACAATAAAAAAAAATCCTGCTAGTACCCTGCTGATTATGTGAGATAGAAGTATTATTTTATATTGTCAACAGATTGTAGCAAGTGATGTTTAAGCCATGGCTAGATTAGTATTTCTTTTGACTATTATATAACTAATTTGTAATTTAAATATTCTTGTTTGATTCCCTTCTGGTATTGGATGAATCCTTTTGGAGATAAAAATAGTGGGGCAAAAATAAAAGTAACACCTAGTTATTTAATTTTGGAGGTTCCTTTCATTTAATGATTTTTATCTGAAATCTGCACAATACATAGATTTTTTTTCTTGACAGTAGGGCACCTGTTCTGTGATTTAGGTCTCAAGTGCTACAGCAAAACAGAACTACATTCTACAGCAAAAGAATGGTGAGATTAAACTTTTAAGACAGAGTGCTCTAGACAATATAACAACTGCTGGCCCACAACAAAGCTGAGCTTTGGGTTGTGAAAGCCAGCCAAGGAAACAGGATTCTGAACAATTCATGTCTTTCAAAGTAGCGCATGGGGAGTTTCTAGGAAGCTGACACTCAAGGTGAAGGTCCAGTCACTACTTAGTCTGCGGGGCTCTCTAAATAGCATCTGCCATTTACATAAAAATGAAGGAGACTGAGTGTAGGTGCCTTCAGTAGACTGAAATTCAATGGGACATTAAAATAAGTAGTTTTAAACAGAGGGCAGGCAGTGGAATGGTAAAAGCAAAAAGTGTGAGTAGAAGAAAGAAAGCACCAGATAGACCAACTAAAAAATACCCAGCATTTTACAGAGCACAACATGTTCAAGTATTTAATGCTTTATATACTAATGTTTAAGCAAGAGGAAAGTTGATAGAATACTACAAAAGTTTAAGCAATGTGCTTAGTTATGTCCATATCTACATCCTCTCTCTTTGGTCAAATACTTGTTCATTTTAGCCACTCAGTTTTTACCTGAAAATACTTTTATTTGATTTCCTCAAGCTGAACAACTGAGATGCTCACTTTACAGATACAACTTACAGTAGAAAGTTTTTAATTTATACCCATTTTGTTATGCTAATGGCATTACTTAAGAATATTTAAGTTATGTACTATACTCTTCCACCTCCTATCCTACATCTCAGTTAAGGAGAGCACTTAAATAAATTATAGGTAACTCAGAGGAGAAACTAATTTAGTTCACTGACAAACTGAGCTAATCACCAGGGAAAGAAAGACTGCTGGTACAGGCTCCCAAAATACTAATTCACTACTGTATTCACTACTGTCATACCTATCTGCAAGGCACCAAGGGAAGAATAAATTTTTCCCCATACTACTGTGATTTTTTAGACACTGGCTTCCATAGGTTGTATTAGTGCTAAATTGTAGGAATACATTGTGCAAATATGATCAGCAAGAAGATTGACATTTAGCAACATAGCAGCTGTGAAGTCATACTAGAATTAAAAAACAAAAAACAAAAACAAAAAACCAACAAACTATTAAAAAACCCAACAACAGACTTGTATCAGAAGATGTAAAGTTTGTGTATTAATGCTCTCTAACTTATTCCTATCAGATGGCAAGATGGTTTGATTTTGTTGAGTTAAGGCATAAAGGATGCCCTGGTTGGTAGCAAAATATGCACCATCACTTCCCGACTGCAGTGAATAAACAGATTCTGTTTTAGGACATTAAAGATCTAAATTATGTTTTTGCTCCTGTGACTACTGTAACATGAAGCATTTCATTGTTCTCTTCCCATACATGTCTCCAAATAGGCAATGACCTCCTTAGGAAGAAGTCAGAGATAAAGATATGTCTACAGCTGACTGGTGAGGACATGTTTTGTAAGGAGGTAATGCTTCTTGCTCTAGTAGTCTGACTTACTTTAGTAGGTCATTTAATCTTAATGATATCCCAGTGTAGCTATTAACTATTTAATGAAGAAAGCAGATGAGTATGTGGAACGAAAGGCTTTCTGCAATCCTTGCCCTGAAGAATAGCATCACATCCTCATATCCTCTCTAGCTTTCTTCTTGTTGGTTTTTTGTTTGGTTTGGTTTGCTTGTTTTTGTGAAATACCATATAGTACTTAATGACTCTTGTCTTCCTATTAGAAAACAGCCAGAAGACAGGCACAAATAGGTATTTCTGGTAGAATCAGACTTGTTAGCACTAAGATGAAAGTTTTAAACTTCAGAATTTATATTGCATGTATATTGAAGCTAGTAGATTCTAAGCATCACTGTCTTATTCAGCTGTTTGATTTTTGTTTACAAGGAGACAGTGTTGGAGACAGCACACACACAGATAGTAAGAGCCTAAAAATTCCAGTCATCTAAAGTCATTGTTTCCATGTGGCTTCCTTGCAAATTACTTAAGAGACATATAAGATACTAAAATTAGTTGCAAAGTTAATTCATGTTCATAATACTATCAACTATTTAGTTGAAGAGGAACACCAATAAATTAACAAATGTTTTTTTCTTTAAGACAAATCACTACACTTCCAAATAGAAAGTCTCCCACCTACGTGTCTAAAATCCCTTCCAGTGTGAAGATCTCAGTATATAAATTACATACATTTAATCTGAACTGTTTTGCTAGTAAAATACTTTTGATGCAATTGTTTTAGAGTCACAATTAAAGAGAAAGAAAGGGAAGTGTTTTATCTATGCTGGAAACAAAAATATCATTTTCGCAAACCTGATATTACCTTGACAGTTGTTCCTACTTACACTCAAGGGGCAATACCATAAAAGAGTATGACTGCAGGGCCAATGTATTGGGAAAGGGCCAGTTTAGTTTCTGTGGAGGGAGATAGTGACACAATCACAGACTTCAGCAGGTTTGTGAATCAGGAAGTGCATGGACAAGGACAAAGCAGGGAACATAGCTGTATTTTCAAAGAGTATTTTTGCAGCTTTCTTACTAAAAGCTGTCAAACAAAATTGTCATGGAATTGAAGTAAATGTCTTATGTTGAGTTGGAAATATGGTTGAAGGATGGAAGCAGAGAGTAGTACTTTTGGTTACTTTCTCAAGTGGAGAAAAGTCAGCAAATGTCTCTCCCAAAAATGTTTGGTCTTATTTATGTTGTTTTATACAACAGCCTTTGATTTTAATCAATGACCCAGAAAAGGGAATGCACACAGAATGATACTTGCATGATGTTAAACTCTTTCAGGTAATCAGATGCTGTGGTGGCGTAAAGAACTCCAGAAGGCCTCACAAAAGGGGATGGGTAAAAAGATAGGCTTTGAGAAGTAGATCAGTGTAAGGTAAAACATAGAATTAGCTGTCAAACCTGGAAGTCTACATTCATGAAATCTTGAAGGTGCTGATGTCAGCTCTCTTGAAATTTTTGACTGAAACTGCAACAGGAACCAAAAAAATAAAAAACACCAACAAAACACCAAAACCAAAAAAAAAAAAACCCCAAAAACCCAAAAAACAAAAACCCAAAAAAACTCCAACCAAACAACAACAACAACAACAAAAAACCCCAAAACAACCAAACCAAACCAAAAACCTGAACCAACCAGCTCCTCCCTCCCCCAAGCACCCAAAACCCCAAACCCTAAATGTAAGATGTCATCAGGAGTAGTACTGAGATGTAAGGTGTCATCAGGAATAGTACTGAGAGCAAGACAGAAAGCAGTTCACTGCTCTGAGGGAAATCTCAATGTACTCCTCTCTTGAGTACAGTGCACAGTTCTGGTCTGCAAGGACACAACAAATTCAAAGAATGAATTGAGAAAGATAACTAAAATGATCCAAGGGGAGAGATTGTCAGTCTGATAAAGTAGGGACTAAAAGGCCCTTGTCACTGCAGTCTTCTGTTTTCACACAATGTTTTTGCAGACAGAAGGCTGTGAGAAGAATAGTGCTGTGTAAGGGTGTTCCTTGATTATGTTTGAAATTATCACTGGAACATTAAGATGTGGAAAGTGTCTTCAGCACACAGAGTCATAAGCATAAATCTTATGGGAGTGACTGAGGGAGCTGGTGTTTCGTCTGGGCAAAAGGAGGCTGTCGGGGGTCTTACTCTCTACAACTGCCTGGAAGGAGATTGTGGTAAGGAGGGGATCACTCTCTTCTTCCAAGTAACAAGTGGCAGGACAAGAGGAAATTGCCTCAAGTTGTGCCAGTAGAGGTTTAGGATATTAGAAACAATTTCTTCACTGAAAGAGTGGTCTAGCACTGGAACAGGCAGTCGAGGGCAGTGGTGGTGTCACGATCTTTAGAGGTATTTAGAAGATAATGTAAATGTGGCACTTGGGGGCATGGCTTAGTGGTGGACTTAGCAGTGTTGGGTTGACGGTTGGGCACAGAGATCTTAAAGGTCTTCTTCAACCTTAAATGATTCTATGATTCTGTGTAAAAGATCTGGTCTTGCAAGTTCTGTGGCACTGACATTCCCTATATGTCCTACTGCAAACAAAATATTTATTTCACACAATTTTAAAATAATCTTTCTGAGGTACACAGTTTCTGTAAGTAACACAACTTGCCTACAGTTCCAGGAGGTGGCAAATCCCCTAAAATTTAGCAAGGCTGCTTAGAGTCACCAGTTCCATGAGAGATGCAACATTTCTCGTGGGGGAGGCTGAGCCTGCCCTCGGGACACAGCCAGGGCTGGCACAGCTTGCACTGTGCAGCTCTTTCCGGGTGGGACCGCGTGGAAAAGCGAGTTGGGTGCGTGTTGCCCTCTCCCGTAGGCAGAGCGTTTGTTCCGGCGCTTTCCGAGGCGGTGAGCGCGGGTGAGCGAGCGGCGGCGGCGGACGGGCTCCCTCCGCAGGGCCGCGCGCGCTACTGCCACACCGAGACGGAAAAGGACCAGTGAAGAGTCACCTCTAGAATGTCCATTCCCGAAATCGGGAAGGGTCTCGGTGCAGGCGGGAAAAAAAGGCGGAGCGTGCCGGGGGGAGGTCTCGTTATTCAGCGCCCTGTCCCGCTCCTAGGACCGTCTGCCGCTCTTGGCGTCCTGCTCAGGCTCTGGAAGTGATGCTGCTGTGACCTGCTCCATCCGAAAAACGGAGTAAAATGTTTGCGTGCGGAGCATCTCAGCGCACTGGTTACTTTCACAGTCATAGGCTGGGTTTTGCAATTTCGATAGCTGCGTTAAGGGACTTCAAAGAGTGTTTCAGTTTTCTGCTGCTTTGTAAGTATCCCTACACACATCTGCAAGTGCTCCACTGGAAAAGGATGTGTTCCTTTTCCTGGCGCGGTGAGCCCAGATGGACAGCAATGGGGGAATTGAGGGGAAATTGTTCAACCTGCATCAAAAAGTTATATCTTGACTACAAGTCTAGGATCCTTCCCAATACAAAACTGTCAGACAAACCTTCCTCTCTTTTATGTCTCTACTTTTTTTTTTTTTTTTTCTTTTCCCAGAAGGAGTGGACCAGATATAAGTCAGTGGAAAAAAATAATACAAATAAGGGGAGTTTGGGGGCCTGAAAAGTGATTTGTATGTAATAGTTCTGGTTGGGCTGATGTAGTATGTATTACACAATGAGGTAGTTTAGCACTGAATGAAGATAAAGCATGCTGGTTACAATGTATTAAGGAGTTCAGAAAGCTTGAGGGGACTTCCTGAAAGATTCAAAACGCTAGTACAGTGTCATGGCTAACAGTCTATCGAAGTGTTTCTCACACTAGACAAAGCCATGAGTATATTTCAGCAGATCTGTTAAGTGTGATTTGTGGTTTTTAGATCAAATCCTCTAAACACTTACATGCTGTCCTGATGCGTCAGGAGCAAGTTCATCTCCCAGAGGGTGATTGGGCACTGACACAGGCTCCCCAGGGAAGTGGTCACAGCACCAGCCTGACAGAATTTGGGAAGAGTTTGGACAGTGCTCTCTGGCACACGGTGTGACTCTTGGGGATGCTGCTGTGCAGGGCCAAGAGTTGGGCTTGATGCTCCTCATGAGTCCCTTCCAGCTTATTCTATGATTCTACAATAAATGAAGCCTTTCAGCTGTAATGGAGTGAAGAAACCACATTGCTTTTTCTGTTTGCATTTTCTGTAAGGGCACCCCTCAAACTCTTGCACTCGTGAAGCAAGAGCAAAGGGCTAGATGAGTGACTTACGCTATTTTTTCTACTCTTTCTCTGCATTAAGCGACTTTATTCCTTATTTTTTCCCAACAATCCTTTAATGATTCGTCGTTTTGGGGAAATGCTTGCCTCGGTCGCCCCCAGAGCGAGCACCAGCGGGAGCCGGCCCGGGCCCACCCTCGGCCCCTCTCTGGCCGGGCCGCGGGCTGTGGGTGCTGCCTGCGTGGGCCGGCAGGGGGCGCTGCTGCCCCGCGCTGGCCGCGCTCTCTCCCCTCGGCGCTTCCATTGGAGCAGCCGGAGACGAGTTGGCGCCATTTTGAAGCCGGCAGAGGGACCGGGGCGAGCTGCGGAAGGGGAGGGGGCTGGCGGCGATTGGCTGCGGCGGCGGCGGCGGCAGCGCCTCTCCGAGC
>VWYP01030871.1:0-15641 GCA_013400435.1 Pycnonotus jocosus | reverse complement strand
CTTTGCATCAGGCTCTGTGAGAAAGAGCTCGAGAAGGGAGGACGGGGGGGGGCTGGGGTGGGGGGGGGGCGGTTGCCGCCGCCTGGTAGATGGAAAACTATGAATTTTACATCTGAATTGCCAGATGGAGAATGGTTAATTTATAGGTTATGTATTGTTTACGTTGAGAGCCTCCGGTCAGGAATTTAGGTCCGCAACTTCATCCCGCTTCAAATAAATCACTATCTGTTCTTCAAAACAAATCAACAATTAATGACGGTGAACAGTCCTGGAAAATTAAACTGCAACAGACCTGCTCCTACAGAGCTGGATTTTGTCTTGCCAGCCTTATTCTGACTTTTATGCTAGCTTGCTGCGCGGTTGCTTTCTGAGAGCTGTGGTTATTTAGTTAGGCGTTGTGTTTTCCCATTTAACACAACTGCTGAAGCGTTCTCGTGTTGGTCTTTGTTTTGTGCTTGCCGGGTAGGTGCTTTGGCTGTAATTGATTTCTCTTCGCTGGGGACGGAATAGAAGGAGCGTTGAAAATTTGAGTGGCTTTATAGTTGAAAACGAGTGTCAAATCACGTTTTGGGAAGGGAGTAAGACGACATGCATTCTTTCAGGTTTTCCCCTTTCGAACTAGTGGAGTTGTTCAGTTTTCAGGTGGTAAAAATTTTGCCTGGTATGTTTTGTATGTACTATGGATGTGCTAGATATTGTACTGTGTAAAGTAGCTCCTCAAAAGGAAGTGAAAGAGCTGAATGTGTGCCATGCTCAGACCACCTGAAAGAAGACTGACAGTGACAGGCCATCAGGTAAGGTGGTTTGGCAGAGGTGTGTGTATCTTGTTCATCACAGCGTTTGAAAGGATGCACTGCTAGAGAAAGTAGTTTAGTACTTTGGCACTTGCATGACATCTTGTGTCTATGTCTGAAGCAAGGTTGAACTTAATTACCGTAGGGGTTGTGGGGGTATGATGTGTCTGGATGTGGTTGTTTGTTTGGGATTTTTCATGTAGATCCTGTATTGGAGTATTTGCCTATGCGCTTCTTGCATCCTCTTTACTAGTTAGTGTACAGACTGGATAAACTATAGTTCAGTTTTTGGTGAAACAACTAAATAAAATAAAATGGAAAATCATATGTTTAGCACTTGTATGCAACTTCTTTTTTTTCTCTTGTAAATATTGAATTTAGACTTTATCTAACATGCTTACTTATGGACTGAAATTGAGCAAGTCACCCAAGTTTGTCATTAAGCTGTAATTAACCATATAAAAGCCAACAGTCATTGCTAGCATTTGGAAAAGCACAGTAATGAAATATGGGCATAACCTCAGGCATTATCTGCTTTTATCTGTAGAACAGGAGGTTCTGTTACCTCCTGTAGATTGGGAGAGGTGCATTTTCTTTTGAGATATGTTGCTCTCCACCAGGCTTTCAGGTTATGCCTTTTTCCTCCCTTTCTTCAGTCACACAATTTATAGACATACAGAAGAGTAGGAGGATGTATGTGTATTTGTATGTATCGGTATGAGTCTTCTGGTTTAGTAAAGGATTTTCATTTAAAGGTGTTTGGAGTTAAAGGTTTGGTGGTTTTTTTTTGTTTGTTTTTTTTTTTTTAAACCTGAGCTGCGAGGGGTGATAAAGATTACTTGTTGCACAAGGAGAATTTTTATGGGAGCAGCAAATAAGAAAATGTGAAGCTGAACAGTAAAAGCGTGCAAAATTGGAGATGGAAGGAAAATGTGATACTGCAACTCATTATTTTTCCCTATCAGTTTCACTCTAATATCCTTATCCCTTTATATTGCTTGCCCTGAATATTATGCCAAGAAAGAGGAAGGGATGTCTTTCCCGCTGCCTTCAGAAAAGTTCCTTTTTAGAATCAAAAAGTAGTTCTGATATGTGGGACATTATCATACCACTTGTCAGTATCATTCTCCTTGTAACAGATATCTAAAGTAATAGTGTTTTTACTCTTAGCACAAAATGTCAATACTGCAACCTGAAATAATCTTTGGATACACTGAGAGAGCATTGGAGGCTTTCAGGCAGTTGTGAATCTAGGTGGTAAGGGAAAACTGAGGAAATTTTTAAAAGGTGTGTTAGTTTGATAGTCCTTAGTGGTGTGTTAATTTTCCAGGTTTATGTACCCTCTGGAGTGTCTGAACAACTGTGACAGATCCTGGAAGGAATCAAGGCTTTTAAAGAATAGTAAAATATATGCTTTAAAAAAAAAAAAGAACCTTTTTTTTTCCCCTCAGAGATTGGACGTCTAAAAGTCAAGGCTGTGCATCTATATAAATTACATACCTATTGCTTTTCCATTGGTAGCCTCTTCAGTTGAATGTAGTCTTATAGAAAAGCTGAAGTGTTTTTTATCTGCTTAGCTTTGTTACTAAGAACAGGAACAAAACTTAATACAGTTCTGTCAAGTAAAAATAAGAAAAAAATATATGAGAAGTGAGGTGTATGAATGAAAATTAACTTTGTTATTTTAGGAAGTTAGTGGTTTGTTTCAAAAGTGTTTTGGAACATTAGGGATTCCACAATTAAAAAAAAAAAAAGCTGTTTATGCAAATATTTGCTGTAGTAAATCCAACTAGAAAGAATTTAATGAAATACAAGTAATATTTTTTTTCATTTCTAAGAATCAAAATGTTAACACTTCCATTCTTTTTAAAGGTTATTAATGTCTGTCTCAGTGTATGCTGCTTTTCAGCCTTTTCTAAAGTGTGAAGGAGTCCTTAAAGTAGATTCTGAGGCTTAAGACCACTGTTACTTTGTCCCCATCTGTGGATTTACTCTTTTGCATCCCACCCCAAGCACTGTAAAAACATTCTGCTTGTTTAATACTGCCTGATCTCCAATTCTGTTTTTTCAGCTCACAACAACTTTGGTATTAATATGCTTCAAGAAATAATAATTTAAAAAGTGCCATACCTCATTGGGAGCAGATGGGGATGTTTGTACTAATCATCTTGTGTCTGTCACCATTTATACGGGAGTACCGTAACCAGGGATCAGGACCCCATCTGGGGTTTTCTAATTCAGACCCTGTTCTTTAAAGATCAATTCCAGACAATACTAACTGTGTGTACTTTTTCTCTGACTTAATTAGGAATCCTGGTGAATGTTTCTTCTGCTGAAATTAGATGCTTTGCTTTCATTCATTTTAATGGACAAAAACCCATGTGAAGTTAGCAGTCAAAAATGTTATTAATTACTTCCATTGAAGTCACCTAAATGACATTTTCTTAGAACATAGAGTGGCCTGAGTTGGAAGGGACCTTCAAGATGATATAGTTCCAATTGCCCTGTTGTGGACAGGAAACCTTCCACTAGACCGGGTTACTCAGGGCCCCATCCAACCTTAAACACTCCAGGGATGAGGTATCCACAAACTCTGTGGGCAATCTTTTCCACTACCCTCAGAGTAAAGAATTTTTTCCCAATATCTAATCTAAACCTATTCTCAGTTTGAAGCCAATCGCTCTTGTCGTGTCACTACATGCTCTTGTAAAAAGTCCATCCATCTTTCTTGCAGGCTCCCTTCATATACTGGAAGGTCACAGTTAGGTCAGCCTGAAGTCTTCTCTTCCTCAGGCTGAACCATCCCAATTCTCTCAGCTTTTCCTCATAGGAGAGGTGTTCCATACCTGTTATCAACTTTGTGACCCTCCTCTGGACTTGGCTGCCTAATGTCCTTCCTTTGCTGGGGACAGGAGTCTGTAGCTCTTTTAAAGAGTATTTGGTTCAGCTAAAATGTGATAACTTAGGAAGTGACTCTTGAGAAGCTGGTTGTCTGCAACTTCTACCAAAGTAGCCTTTGGTTCTATCTGAGACATCCCAGTATATCCACATAGTAGCTCACTTCAGTGTCAAAAACTTTCATCCTGAAAGTCTTAGAAAGAAAGGGAACAAATTAAAAACTACTAAAAGGAAAAAAAAACAACCAACCAAAAACTTAAGTTACCCACAGTAAGTGGAGACGTACTGCTCGTGAAGAAGTCCTGAAAAAAATTTACGTCAAAACTTCCTGTATGTGATCTTTGGGCCACCTTGAGTTTGTTCACTTCTATTACTTAGATGTATGTTCCAATAATGGCAATCAGATTTCTAGGAAGTCTTTGTCACCACATGTGTTCGGTTTTTGTTCTTAACAAAAAAGAATTGAATTGTTGTCAGTTATGAGAATTGAGCAGAAGATACTTCTTGGAAACTTATAATTACATTTAAGGATTTTTTAAAAATTATTTTTCTGCATCTGCCTATGTAAAATTTCAAAGACTTTTCTTGGGGAAAATGTACTCTGAAAATTATCTCTGATAATTTTGTTGATTTTGTTACTTGGCAGTTCACAATGAAGCATTATATGTGGTTCCTGAACACAGAAACAAGGTGTGTGGAAGTAACTGTAGCTTTTTGTGTCATCACTTTGTGAAAACTTTTGTGAGAGACAATGTCTGAGGACAGTCCAAAGTGCTTAGACTTTTTTCAAAAGTCTTAAGTGAGACAAATTCACCTAATTATGGTACAAATTAAAGTTTGCATTTGCTTTTCTTCCTTTGAGTATGAAGTGGTCAGAATCAGGCTATAAATTCTGCTTTCCTGTGTTTTCAGAGTGGAAGAAAGAATAGATAAGCCAATGATAAACTCTTCAAAAGAGTTGTGAGGAAGTTTTTCAAAGAGACAACAAACAGGAGATGCATTTCATCCTCCATTTGCCCAACTTTGTAATTCCTTTGGTTACAGAAATGCTTCCAAGGACTAAGAAAAGAGATTTTGATGCATGTACAGTTTTTGGAAAGAAATATTCTGCACTCTTTTTTTTTTAATGACTGGCTGATCTGTACTCTGAGAATGCAAAACATTTTGGAAGTTTTCCTCAAATTTACAAATGCTGCCTGTAATAAGTTCTCCATTAGGTTGTCCATACTGCATTTTGTATATACATATAAAGGCACATTTAAAGTAACTTTTTGTTTCTTAATGGATCATTGTCCCCTGAATCTTCCGTATTACATACAAAAAAGCTTTAAAACAACATTAAAATAGCAAATTCTTTTTAAAAATAGTCAAGTGTAAATTAATTTCTGTTCTTCTAAGTATATGTTATGGTAGTCTTTAGTTATCAGACTAGTGTTGGAGGTTTTTTTAACCCACTGTATTTAGGAATTAGAGCTGCATATCAAAGTTGGTGCACATATTTTCCAAAAGCTGGAAAATGTAAAATGAATTGACAGGGGACTGTGGGAAGGGAGAAGCATATCTAGTAATTTGAATGAGTGAATGTCACTTTGGGATCCTGGAATTCATTCCTTCTGTCAGTTTTTTGTGATCCCAGGCAAGTCTGTTTAAACCAAACTTCCCACAAGAGCTTATTAGTAGTGCGTTGATTTCCTGGGAGACAGGCTCTAGACCTGGACTACTGCTGCTTGGCTCAACAGATACTTTAGTTTTAGATGTAGCGCTGGATAAATTGGCATACTTTAAAGGTTGTGTCCTAAATTCCTCTTCCTGAATTCCTGACTGTATAGGCAAAATTGGTTGCTAGTTCTTAAATTTCAGTCTGCATCTTGGGTTAGTAATCTATGAAATGAGACACATGCTTACTTTTTTTATGAAAAATTAGTGAAGGTGTTGCAAAAAACAAGTTAATTTTTATGGCATGCTAACATAGTACAGCTGTGAAACCTTACAAAAGCCCAATAAGAAATTAAGTCTCTTCAGAGTGTGGGTTAAATAGAGTCTAAGAAGGGGCACATACAAAATTATAAAGAGAAAAGTTGAATTGCTTCTTTGCTTTGAATGAAAAATAAATCCTGTGGTGTGGAGAAAAAAAGTAGTGAAGGATCAGGTATATCTGCTCGTTTGTGTGTTCTCTTTAATATTGTATAAGAAACCTTAAATCTGTTTCTTAATTCTTAATAAGTGATTTTACAACTATTTCTGTATTTTCATTGTTCCTTTTTAATCAAACTTAGTAAACAAATTAATGGTATGGATGTGCTCCCTGTCAGTCTTTAGGTTGTAACCTTTTTCTTTATATCTGACTAATTGATGGAATGCTATTAGTAGCAATGAGTTTTTCTCTTTTAGCAGCTTTATGTGGGGTGAGCTGTGAGAGCTTTTCAGTGGATTCTTGCAAGTATTTCGTATTGGTAGAAGGGCAGTGTAACGTGTGTGCACATTGTATGCTCTGGAAAGGACTGAGATCTGCTAGGGCTGCATTCCCCTGCTGCTAGCTGCAGCTGATCTTCCTGCTCTGGTCTCTCTTGAGTGACTTCTCTGTCTAGTTCATCCTCACACCTCTTGGCTATCCTTCACAGTACAATATACTTCCTCTCTATCACTTTCTTTGACACTTAGGCTTTACAAGATTGTAGAATAGATGAAGTTGGAAGGGACCACTGAAGGTAATCTAGTCCAGCCCCCTGGCTCCAACAGTGTCCCTGAGAACACTTTACTTGGGATTATGTGCTGGTGGCTTCTGAATGTCTCTGGAGAAGGAGACTTTACAGCTTCTCTAGGCAGCCTGTTTCAGTGCTTACTCATCCCTATGGAAAAGGACTTCTTCCTCCTGTTCAGGTGGAACTTTGTGTGTCAGTTTCTGCCCATTGCCTCTTGTCCTATTGCTCGGCACCAGGATGACAAGCCTAGCTCCATCCACTTGATGCCCTCCCTTCAGATACTTATATACATTGTGCATTTTAGGAATCTCATGGCTGATAAGGTATGCCAACTGTGGTGTATGGTGGTGGGGTTTTGTTTGTTTGGAATTTTTTGTGTTTTTCTATTTTTTACTTTTTTTTGTTTCCCTTTTTCTTCACTTGCTCATTACTTTTGCTTCTTGGTTGAATGCCTTTCCTGTAATCCCTAAACTTTCTAGTCCCTTTGTCTGATAGAGCTTTGTGGTCTCTCCAGTGAAGTTAGTAGAAGTGTGTCCAAACCTCAGGTGTTTCTATGGTAAGCTGAGCTTTTTGTCTTGATTAAGACAGACTGTTTTTAAGCTGAGAATCTGGTTGAGGTGTGAACAAATCCGGCTTTTTGTGCTAAAGAAGCAGCAACATCTGGCTGTTAGCAGACAGGTGGATTAGTGATGGATTCAGCTGTCAGCAGGATTTACCAGATGTGTTTGTTAGTCTGGTTTGGCTATGTTAACCTTCTAAGTTCAGGAGAATAAGGGGAGAGCAATGAACAGTTCTTGTGTTTGCATGAACAGTTAGGTAATAGAAACTCTCTGAACTGTTGTATCAAGATTGTATGCTTACAGTCATGGTGCAAGCAGCTATATTTATTTATTAATAATTTAAAACTTCCTAATTTCAGTTGAAAACTTTGTCTTTTTAAAATGAATAAGCATTAGTTTCCTATAAGTGTTGCTTTTGTCCTAGTGGTTTCTATTTGTGGAACCCAATCCAGTGGGGAGCATATACAATTTTTCATCATTGTTTTTGGTTTGATATGTTGTTAATGCTGTCCTGGGTAGGAGGAGAGGTCTTCCTGGGGAGTGGGTTGCAGGGTACTGTAAGGCTGTGATCCAGTCTAGTAAAATGAGGTCCGTGTCCTTGCTGCACATCAGCACAGATCTGAGCCTGACAGAAGCACAGCCCATGCGCTGATGTACGCCATGAGTTTGTCTGTCATTGTGCAGCAAATGTGGCATAGAATCACAGAAATTCTCAAGCTTGGAGGAACTCATAAGGGTTGTTAAGTCCAACTACCTCCTCCACACAGGGCTATGTAAAACTAAATCATAATTAAGAGTGTTGTCTAGACACTTCTTGAACTCCGACAGGTTTGGTGCCATGGCCACTTCCATGGGGTGACTGAACACCTGTCAGTGAAGAACCTTTTCCTAAGGTCCAATCTGAGCTTCCTCCAGTGCAGCTTCATTCCATATCCTTGCGTCCTAGTGTGAGTGATGAGCTACAACTGAAGGATAATTAAATATTAAACGTGAACTTCAAAACAGAAAACGAACCAGAGTTTGAAAATTTACTATCAAGAAAGTTGACATAGCTGTACATATACTCCTGTTTATACAAAAACCAGGATTAAAATGTACTAATGTATGTAAATTTCTGAAAGTGGGATACAAAGAAGATACAGACTCCACTCAGTGGTGCCCACTAATGGATCCAGAGGCAGCATGCACAAACTGCAATACAAAAGGTTTGTTCTGAATGTTTTCACCATGATGATGGTCAAGAACCAGCCCAGGTTGCTCTGGGCTTCTGCAAGGTCATTATCCTGGGAGATCCTCAGAGGCATCTGGATGCACTCCTTGACAAACTGGCTTTAGGCAACTCTTCTTCAACAGGGAGATTTGACCAGGTGACCTCCAGAGTTTTCTTCCAACCTCAGCCATTCTGTGAAAATTCAACCCCATAGGGCTAAATAATTTTAAGGGATTAATAACTGTATTAGAAAAAGTTACAGGAGTCAATATATTATTGGCAGAGAACTTTCGTGTTGGTTGAGTGTTGGGTTAAGAGTCAAAGGTAAGGTAGGACTTGAATATTAAGAGACTATTCAGCTTTTTTTTAAAGTGATCTTACTGATAGATCCATATATGACAGTAGGTGACTAGATTATGACACTGCTGCTGGTCCTTGTGGTCTTAAAATGCACTTAGTTCTCCTGGCTGTAGTGTGTCTTCATCTGGTTTGTGCTTTGTGATCAGTTATGGGTTCTTTCTCTGTCTTTGGGGACATAGTTATTTTTTCAGTCTGCTTTTCTGTCCCAGTTTTGCAAAAACCAAAATAAAATGTCTTAGCTGGAAGAAAAGCTGAACTGATAGAAGATGTCTGGGTAGACAACTTCTATTTGTAAAGCACCCAGCTGAATGTGGTTTTGGTACTAAGATTGCTATATGCAGTTATAATATAAATGTCTGTTTATAATTCATATTGACTGGGAGTGGATGCACTGTTGTGTAGAATAACATCTGACTTTGCAGTTGAATACCCATGCTTTCTTTTTAGGTCTTACAGTTCAATCCATCCAACTAGCGTTCTTTGTTTGATCTTTAGTAATTCTGTATAAAATAATTTGCAGTAGGATATAAAGCATATAATTTCATATTTTTTAACATAATATGCAAAGTTGGGAATGGAAATGCATCTCATTTAGGTATATAAATTCTGACTTGTTAAAAAAGCAACTTTATATTTACTGACCATTGTGAAAATTTACATGCCTTTTTGCTTCCGTGGTAGCATACTAGTATTTTTTTAAAAAATTTACTTGCTTATTTTATTTATTTTTAGTATTTTATTTTGGTTTTTTAGTATTCTTAATGTTGGGGTTTTTTTTCCTTGGAGGACATTGATTTAATTTAAATTCTTACCAGAAAACCCCAAAATGAAACAAAAAACCAACAAAGTTTCATGGTAAGACTCAATAAGGCACTTTTAGCCTAATAAATGGTACCCTAACATAATACCCACTGTTGTTTCCTCCAAAGAGGGGCAACACAGAGGTTAAACTTGATTTGTGCCTGATGTCTGTGTTGTAGTTGTCTTCTGCTTCCTGTTACGTTCCCCTCATTTTCCTCGTGGCTTCCATGCCATTCTTGCATGGGGTTTTTTTCTCCACTTGTGTGTTAGTGGGTTACAGCTCTAAGTCATTTGAAATTACGTAATGCAAGGTATCTGAGGTTTCTATGACTGCCTTTTGTTACTCTGTTTCAAAAATATTTAATGTAAAGGAAAATAATAATTCCTGCCTCTTTTCCCCCATTCTTTTCTAGCAAATAATTCCTGGCTTACTAAATCTTAAAGTAATTTGCCTGGTAAAAGATGGCTGTGTCAATATTATGACCATAAACCAGTAATATTTTGGAATTTTGATACCTAGGCTGGTTGTCAGTTCTTCTCTTCTGTTAAAACACCAGCCTAAGAACTTGCAGTGTTTCTGGTGATTCTGGAAGAAGGTTTGGTGGGGTTCATGGTCTGCTTTATGAACATACCATATGAAAGCAAGGGCCTAATCTCTGCATATTGATCAAGTTGTACTCTATTCTGTTTGGATATTTTGTTTCAGATATTGACAAGAAAGTCATTCTTAAATTTTAATTTAAAAACTAGAAGTCTGCCTGTAATGATCAGTTTTTCTTCACTGAGCTACTTATCTTTGATCTTTTGTCTTATGGTGGTTAATTTTCTTTGAATCAGGGTGGGATCTCCTGGTATTTGTGGGATTTATGGTGATTTCTGCCTGTTTTATACTTACCCTCCTGGCAGTCTCTTCTTGTTGCCTCTGTGCATGTGCTGTCCTCATGTGATAGACTACATGAGTGCTTCTCCCAGTTTATATTATCTGGATGATTGGGTGCTGGTGGCTGCACATAGTATTCCAAGCAAGTTCTTGCCAGTACCTTAAAATGGGTGTTAGCTGTAGAAGTTTTGGGTTTGTGGGGATTGGTTGGTTTGTTCCACAGAATCACAGAATGGGTCAGGTTGGAAGGGATCACAGTGGGTCACCTGGTCCAACCTCTCTGCTCACAAGCAGGATTGCCCCGGATCACGTTGCACAGGATTGTGTCCCGATAGTGCTTGAGTGTCTTCAGTGAGGAGAGGAGTTCTTGAAGTACTTCTAGTGTCCTAGAGTTAATGCTGAGCAGAAGAATCACCATGAGACTATACTTGTACCCGGGCACTGGACCCTTTAGTCTCCTGTTATTTTCCCCTGACAGTTGATGTTTTTTTTTTTTCAGTTAGAGAGTGTATTCTTTTTTAGATGTTCATATTCAGTCTTTATATTTGCAAACATTTCTGTTTCTCTAAACTTTCCTTTCAGTGTTTTACTGGATGACAATCTCATCCATCTCTGCATCCATCTGTCTATGATTTCTAATTTAATGCTTCCATAATAAATGATATTTGGTGCAAGGAAAGTGCTAATTGTTTTATCACAGATGAACCAAACATAAATTGTCCCTGGGTAATATGATAAGCCTAGAAGTTACATTTATCTCTCTTTCTGAAATTCTGCCTTCAGCATGCAGATTTTTTCTTAAATTCTTAAAATATTATTGATATCAAACTAGCGCAGCTCTAGTGGTAGTATTATTACTTTTTTACTCTGCATTATTAATGGGAGTGCTGCTGTTATTTTCTTGCAGTATACCTTAATTTTTAAAGTTAACTTAAATTTTTTAAATTTAAGGGTACTGTACCTTAATTTTTAAATACCTTTAAAAAGCTTTGCATTCCACACTGGTTTATGAATTCTTGGATGGTGCTCGTGTAATTGCTTTGATTTGAAAATGTGAAGTTTGAGAGTGTAGACACAGTAATTTCTGATTAAAGATACCTGTTACCAGTTGTCACAGGAAAGTTTTACCTGTAATTTCTTTGAAAATGGGTATTTAGCTGACTTTATAGGATGCTTCACTAACTTTTTTCTTTACAATCATTACTATACAGCAGTACTTTTTCCTTTTTGATTCTAGCTACTGAAGTGCAATTTCTTCTTTTCTTTTTTCTTTGGTTAAGTTTATTTATAGTGGATATCTCAGTTTGGCTTCAGTTCTATATTTATTTTTGTATTTCCTTGTCTTTGTGGTAGAACTGTCCTGTTTTGAGGGCTCTGATTACTACTTAAAACTTCACTAAGTGGTTGTTGGAGTTCACTTAGTAGTATGAAAACTTTTCTTGCACCCCAGTCAAGGGTACAAGGGCTTAAAGCTTAATTTAGTTCCTTTGGGATGGACTTTGCCTGTGACCCCCCTGTTGGAGTTGTACATCACCAAATCACTTCTGTTTGAACACTCTGAGGACCAGTCATAGTTTGTCTGGTCTTAAGATTTTGTATAGTGTGGTTGCATAATGTGACCACCTAAGGAATGTTTTCCCTAGTACTTGACTAACTGACAAATATATTGCAGATGTCTGTTTTATTAAAATCATATTCAGTCAGCCTAAACTCTGCTTTCTCTGTCAGATTCTTTTACTACGGCCTTCCCATTTTTATCTCTTTGTAATTTCTTCTCCTGCAGCCATGCACGGAAATAAGCCATTTTAATTGCTACAGTCCCTTTTACTTTGTCTTGGATAAAAGTGTGAAAGCAGAGATCCCACAATAAGAAGTCAGTTTTATTTTTCCTTAGGTTATTGAATGGTTTAATCGTGGATTCTTTTATATAGTTCCTAATATATTTTTTTAAATCAAATGTGTTTCAGTGAAAATGCTGTTTCATAAATGGCATAAAAAAAGGAGACAGTTTTATTAAAAGAAAAATGACAGCAGTAACATCTGGGAAAATGCTGAAACTTAAAGTTGGGTCACATTTTGTGGAAGCTGCAAGTGTCTGCAACGCCACTGGAGAGAGCTGTGTGCTGAGCTGAGTTGGTACTGAATACTTTCTACTTTCATAAATCTTTGGGAGGCTTTGTTCAATAGAATTTGAAAAAAATCTTATCAGCGGAAGTGGGCACTTGCCAGGGATCGTTTGCTACCTATTTGCAACTCTGTTTAAAGTTGCTTGAGGCCCTTCAGTGTACATGTGCTGATTTTGGTATCATGTCTTAATATTTTTTCTTTGTTCTTTTCCTGAATCCTCCAAATCCTTTCTACATTGTGATGATGTCTCTTCTTGCACAGTTACCACCTGCACATCTTTTAATTTTCCGCAAAGTGCTTACTTAATATGTTGATAAAGGAACTTAATATGCTTTGCTGTGTTTTCTAGTGTAAGTTTGAACAAGTATTTCCTAATTTAAACAGGTATTATTACTCCTGTATAAGGACTGTCAAAGGACTGCCATTAATGGCATTCTGTAGTGAAACCCAGTACGTTTTAATGTTATTTGTTGGACTGAGAGTGTTACTTTTACCTTATAATTTGGGTCTTCATTCTAGAAGACATTTAATTAGTGGCTTCTGTAAATTCTTCCTGTATCAGTTCTTACTATGCTGCCTTACAGAAATGGGAAGCTAGCATTTTATTGATGTTATGGATAATACTAGTATCTTGATTTAATGGTAGTTAAGTAAACAGTATAACATGGTACATTTCTAGAGGAGAATGGAAAGTATTAGTCTAGGCATTATACCTGAATCAGTATGAAAAATGACATGGATTTACATAAGCACCCTTGGTCCAACACACTGGAGTTTTCTATTTTATTCAATAGTAGAAAATTAACTGCCAAGTTTCATCTTGGGGTGGCTTTTTATAGCCAAGTTATAACTCCTTAGCAGTAGATGCATTATGGAAATAGATTTAGTTTAGTGGCAGTTGAATAATGCAAGTCTCTAACACCTAAGTCACTTCTCACCTTGATCAATTGTCAATCAGCTATATGCCAGCAGGAATTTACCAGGATGTAAAGAATTTCTGTAAATTACCTAAATTGTTACATTATTTATGTTTTATTAATAATACTGATGAAGAAAAAATATGCCTGCCTCTTCTGCTTCTGTGAGTTCCTGGGTAATCTCTTAATGATATCTTGTTGCATCTTTTGTAGAAATTACATCTTGACAATTTTTTTCATATGTCCTGTGTTGTTGAAACAAAGTTAGTGGTCTTCAAGCATTTGTCCTGGTTTATATGAATTCATACAAGGATGCTACTGAGGGTGTAAAAATAATTTTAAAAAGCATATAAATAATAATAATAAATGACAAACTGTGTTGAAAAAGGAGTAGAGCTTTGGAGTGAAATCTGTAGTGTGATTTATGAGATGGAAAAGATTTTGCTTCCTTGCAATATCCCATGAGATGATTTAGGAAAGTGTTTTTGCATCTTCTAAACTGTTCTTTATTGTTGATGGAATGGCCTGTGACAGTGAGAGGCCACCGGTCATCCTGCTTGGTTGTGGAGAAAGTGCTAGTGAATGTTTGCCAGTCCTTTTTTTTGGCTACACTTTCTTGTTGGAATGATATGGACTGTGGAAATGTATATTTAATTCTCTACACATTGAAATATTTTGCCATGCCAACCACTTACTAGATTCACTTGAGCTTCTAATACCTCTGTGAACATGAAGAAAATGTTATTCTCATTGGCACATTGAAAAATGTCTTGCAAACATAGATTTAAAAGTATGTATATTAGTCTATATATATTTGATGTATACTTTCTTAGATTTTATATACACGATTTTAAAGTTATCTCAGGAATAGCTGTATAGATAATTATGTATATTCAGTGAAAGTTCTGAAAAATAGTGAGGGTAGAATTTGCTAAGCTGATCACTGTTTCTGGTGATCTAAGTCCTCATGTTTGGATTCTGGATTTTAAAGAGGAAGCGATAGTAAGGCAGGATACAGACTTGCAAGGAATATAGGGTTGATTTGCCAAAGTTTGCTTCGTCACTTGAGTACGACTTCTACAAAACTATCTGGAGGATGAGGATTTAAACACATGTATAGATCTCTGGAAAGTCACTGTTGGCACATGATGACTTTATGTGTGTTAGGGTACAGAGTTTGCTTAATGATTAGCACAGTTAATTAAATCACCATAGGCAATGTAAACTGTCAACCAAACATTATACAATTAAATGGAGTGTGGTTGAAGTCTTCCAGTTAGATCATTGCCTTAACATCCTCTAATGATATTTATTGACCTATGAAGCATATTTGCATAAATTCATAATATGCAAGATATCAATCCATGTTTTATTTGTGTAATCACAATCCATATTTTAAAGTACTGAGCAAGTAGTATATATGAAGTTAAGCTATTCATAATGTTATCTACTTTATAGAAAACATCTGAATATTTTAATAATATATTGGCAATAGACTTAGCTGGAACTCAGTAGCTATTGGATGCTACTGATTATGTACAGAACTCATGAGTAGTTTATTTATTTGAGCTTGACCAAATTTTGGCAGTAGTACTTATTACTAATTAACTCTGTTTAGACTAATTGATTGTTCCCATTCGTGATCTGGCTGATAATCATAATTTTACATTAAATATGATGATTTTTGTCACAAGAGGTGAATGACTTTTTAATCCATCCTATTATAATGCTCAATAAATGTAACTTCCACTTTTGGGTTCTTTTCCATTCTTTAGTTTTCCTGTTGTCCTTGTACAAAGGGAATGTGTTTTGTCATCTTTCTTTCTTTTCTCTGTACTAGTTTGTTCCACCCCATCTCCCTTATAACTTAGTTTTTAATTTGTCATGCAATTTTTTACTTTTTATACTATTTTCCAGTATACTTCTGCAGACTTGCTCTTGGTTCCTGACTTTACATCTTTGAGGAATTGTAACTGCAGTGGTGCTTCTGTGTTGAAAGGAGCAGTTCCTAGGCATCTTGAGTCTTACTGTATCATTTCCTTGTGTACAAAGAGTAGGGTTTGTATTTTAAATGCTCCCTTCATAGGTTTTGAAGACTTAAATTGCAGTACTATTTACCATAACTGAAAAAAAAATACCTGATCGAATAATGATTTTTATTCCTATTTGTTAGGACTGGAATTATTTTGTTATATATTTTTCAATTTTCTTGTGACAGCTGTCTCTCTTCTTTATCCTCATATAACAGCAGAAGCAGTGAGCATCTTAAGATTTTAGTTATGTGCTTGGATCCTGCATGGTGCAAAGCATTTCATGGCCTAAAGTGTTTTCTAGCCTTAAAAAAAGGCACCCATGTGAACATTTTCCTTTTTCATAGAATCATTAAGGTTGG
>VWYP01030865.1:1627-15724 GCA_013400435.1 Pycnonotus jocosus | reverse complement strand
TTTCAGTTTTTCTTGAAACTGTTTAAATCTGTCCTGGACTGAAAAACCCAGAAAAACACACAGATCTCATGCCTGTGGCCCACGGGGGCCCCAGATGGCATTTTCCAGTGCCAGAGAGACTGATAAGAGACTGAGTGAGCCAAGCTACATTCCACAATAAGGACTTTCTGAGTTTTGCCATCTCTTCGAACAGTGAGAGGTTTTATTTTTTCATATTATTCATTTTTTATTCTTGTGGATACTTTCTTTGTTAAATAAATAGTTTTTTCCACTTTTCTCCAAGGAAATGTTTTCCTGAACCAGTTGGGGGAGGGGCCACTTGAATTTGCCATCCTCGAGGGACCCCATTCAAAGGTTTTCTCCCAAATTTGCTCTAAACCAGGACATCCACGTGGTCGGTCCTTCAGGTACACGTTGCTTCAGTGTGGGTCCCCCACAGGATCATAGTCCTGCCACCAAATCTACTCCAGTGTGGGCTGCCCTCCACTGGCAACAGGCCCTCTGGAGTGGGCTTTCTGTGGGCTGCAGTTTCCATCCCTTCTGGGACCTTCTGCTTTATCTGTATGGGTTCATCCATGGATACAGTGGTGATCTCCGCTCCCCTGTGCCCTCCACAGGCTGCAGGGGAACAGCTGCCACACAGTGGTCTCCTCCAAGGTGAGCACAGTAATCTCAGCTCTGGCACTGGAACACATCACACCCTCCTCAACTGACCTTGTGGTTTGCAGGGCTGTTCCTCAGATTTTTCTCAGTCCTCTCTCACAGTTCTTGTGCAGCATTTTCCCATGTTATTTAATATGTTATTACAGAGTCACCACCATCTTGGCTGAGGGATGGGCTGTGCGTCCATGTGTGAGGCTGACCTATCTTCCCACTCCAGTCACCATTCCTGCAGCACATTCTGCCAAGACCTGGACACTTTTTTACCTGGTAAAAGTTCTGCTCAACAGCATTCTAAACTTGGTTGCTCCATCTGTGAGGCCCAGGAGCCTGCCACCAAGGTGTTTATGCCTCAACCCTGGATGGGCCAAAGCAAAAAGAGAGAAACACCCCTTTAAGGTTAGGATGAGAAGAGCCTCTCTCCCACTGGCCTTTGTGGTAACATGCTAATGTCTTGTATGTTCTGTTATTCTATTGGTTCATCAAGTTGGTATCACCCCTGTTCAGCCCCTGTTTACCATTCATGTACCCTTCCTAGAATGTTCTTCCTTTGCTCAATCCCCGTTGGCTCAGTTTTGCTGCATTGCTCCACTCCTGTTGTCCTATTAGTTCTCCTGGTTCTTAAACACGCCTCTGCACCGCTTTCCCTTATCCCTATTGGACCTTCACCCTCAAATCCACCCCTTTTGTCCTTTATTTAACCCTGTGCCCTCAGCCCAAATCTGTTCTCATCCCTGGACCCCTCTGAGGCTGTAACCTGTTCCCAAATAAACAGCTCTTGGATTATCATAAAAGAGCCTGTCCTTTCGCCTTTATCATCGGTTACTCTTAGCAGTGTGCTCCAGGCTTAGAAAGTGCAGGTTGCTCTCAAGGCAACGTTGTTGCACACCGCAACAGCTCCAAGGGCAGAGGGATCACACAGGAAGGAACAAGAAGCGGGTGAATTTTTTACATTATTTCTCAAAATGGGATCCTTGTCATGAAACATGCTGATTGCAAGCTGACTATGCTTTCTGTGAAAGCTTCCAAGTAGTAGATGAATCAATAAATTTAGAAGACCCAAGTGTTTTTCTGAAAAGGCCAAAATTGTTTCAGTCAGCCATCTGCCTCTCCTGCCAATACTTACATATTTTACAAAAAGCCTTGGATCACTGTGATTAGTATACAGTCAATACTGCCTTCTGGTTTCCTTTATACCTCTATTGAAAGAGCAGTATAAATAAAAGACTTCTATAGAGGAATTTTTAGAAGTGAGGTCACAATCTATTGATTGAAGGATTGAACAATCCCTGCTATCAGGGGACAGTATGAGGTTTTGCACTGTGCTGCTGTGTGCTGTGCTGTGCTGTGGCCTGTGCTGTTCCTACCTTGCCTTGAATTAGCAAGAAAATAGCAAGTGCTATAACTGTTGGTCCTTCTCACGGATGCTTCCCCACGGAAGCTGAAGACATGTAACAACTTGGTAGACCTTCTCATAGAAGCTCAAGATAGAAATGCTGACCATAAGACAGAACAATAAAAAACTAATTGCCAAGACAAGCTAGCCAATGGACTAACACCTAAAGTGTTGGAACATGAGTTTTTAACCCATCACAATTGTTTTAGCTGTGCCTGCTTTCATTCTGTAACCACATAAATATAGGGTATAATTCTAATAAACTTTGAGGTCAAACCTTAATCATATTGGTGGCGTTTGACACTCGGCTCCTTTCCTCGCATCAGACTTCTCCTTAGTTTTGTGATGGTACAGACAGCAGCAAACAGAAATACAACATTAATTTTTAACTGGTAAACTTAGTAGCATTATAGTCTGTACACACTTGCATATATAAATATGCAAGGAATGGTGCAGAACTCAGCTACAACATCAGTTGGGTTAATAGATTTCAAGGTATAAATACACAGCCATTCAAAATGGTATTTTAAGTATGCTGTTCTGGCAATGAATTAAGATCCTAGGAATGCAGACACTATCAAAACAGCATGAACATGATACAAAATACATGTATAAGCAAATTAAAAATTCACTGGGATTATTCAGTGCTAGCAACAATGGAAATTATCAGTGAACTTGGTATTAGGAATATGGAACACTGTATGTTTGTAAAGAAAAGGGCATTTCTGTAGATATATTAATAGAGAAGGAATGGCTTAATCTCATTAATCTTCTCTTCACAGATGCTGTGTACAGAGCCCTTATATCCTTGGAGCACTGCTGTTATCAGTCCCTGGCAATCTGTGCTATTCTGTAATGCAGTGGGTTTGAGAATATGCATATATTAGAATAGCATTTTTACATTTTACATGCTGTGTAAGCTGTAACATTCTTACTTGTGTGTCCTAGAAAATAAATTAATGTCTATAATGTAATCAATTTATACATAATATTTAGCATGCTAAAAGGGGGTATACACTTTGATTTATTCAGGATCACCTATGAACATCTAGTAGTGAACATTGTTCTCTAAGACTGACAAAATCCCATTTTTATTTTCAACGTATAGAAATATACTTGGCTTTATGAGCAATTGCTTCATTTTTTATGTTCAGGTGTGGGGGAAAAGAACCTCCAAACATTGAAAAACCCAAAACCCATATTATATGAGCAACCTAGAGCATACCTTGCTGTTTAACCTATGTGCTTAGGAGGAGTTACAGTGAGACAGGCTACCAGTTCCCTGCTGGAAATACCAGAGGCTCACTTTTAAAAATTGTGTTTTACTATGCAGCAACAAAGCCAGGCCATGAACGTAGCTTGAGTTTTTGAGGAGCAAAGGAGGTCTGTGGAAGCAGATGAAGGGAAGGAACACCCATGGTTCTTAGACCACATTCCTGTTGCCTTCAAGGCAAAATGTTACATCTGAGGATAAGACCTGTGCAAGCAGCATTTGCACTTCAATTCCATCAAAGTTGTTTACATTTTCATGATCTTATCTGATACTCTCTTTCTGTCCCTGCTTGTCAGGCCAAGCTTCTGGTTAGAGCATTTTTATATTACTTTCATCCTCTTTCTCTTTTTCAGTTTGTATGCTCTTTTCCTCCACTTATCTTTTTATTCCTCTCTTCTCTGATGTGCCTCTCATAGCTGCTTTTATTTTCCTAGCTTTCACTTCTGTATGGTATACTAACTTTTCAGTTCTTTTCATCCTAGCAACAAACAGATGTTCTTTCTTCTCCTCCTCTTTCTCCTGCACTTTTCTTGTATACTCCCCTTTCCTCCCCTATGCTGGAAATTGAGTTTTTCCTTTTTTGTTTCAGCCAGCTGAATGTTAGCATGGTCAAGTAATTTGAACTTAGAAGTGGGGTGGCAGTAAATTGAACTGTTACACAGACTGATGCAGAGCAGTAGGTATAGTTGTACTGTTAAAGCTTGTGTCAGACATACACTATGAGAATATGACAGGCAGCAGTACCAAGACTTCAAAAATACTCTGAACCTCTTATTTATCTCATCCATTTCTTTGAAAAACACTGGGTGCTGATAATTTTTATTATGAATGCAAGATGAGGTCTGTAGTTTCCTTGCTTTATTAAGGGACTTTCTGTCCCATGCAGGTTGCATTTACATTTTTTTTTCCAAATATATCTTAAGGAGAGAATCAAAGGCTAGAAAAAGATACACACAGGAACATGTCAGTCAGGCGTAAGCACACTTAGAAACTCCCAGAAAAGGAGAAAACTTAGCAGATTGTCCTGTTGTTCAGCCTGACTTAATAATTCCAGAAACTATGCTTTATCAGAGTGAGTTTCTGGCTTCTGCAGCAAGAAACATCCCCCATATTGAAGGCAATGTGATAAACATGAAATCCATTAGGCAGTTTAGTGTCCCTGACTGACTTTGAACTGGAGCAATCCCTCTGCAGGCTCAGCATCACTCAGAATCAGAGGCTGATGTTGGAGCTTGAGGGAATCCTTCTCATCCATCTGCTACCAAAAGGAAATTTGAAAGGAAGACACATCAGGCTACATGTGACATGTTTCAGTCTGTATCTTCTCATATTAATTATCTGAATTTACAAGATATATCACAACCTGGTTATTTCCTTAATCAGTTGCAGGGAGCTATTTAAATCTTTTTACTCTTGAAATCAACATAGATAAGTGTAGTCACTGAAAAAAGATTTATTTCTTCCAATTTCCTACACCATCCCATCACCACCCTCTCATCACAGCTCACAATAGGTGATGTTCTCTAGGTAGTAACTGCATTTTCTGTTTTCAAGGTTCAACTAAAGAGCACTGCTTATCTAGTAAGGGCAATTCTTCACACAAATAGTATTAGAAAATCTCTAGATTTTCAGATTGTCCAAAACTTGAAGTGTTGCTGTGTACCACAGCTGATACTGTTTTAGTATACATTTCACAATAGTAGAAATTGAGATTAGCTACATGAGAATGACAGATTTAAATTAGAAACTAAGATTTAATTAGGATTGGTGTTGAAAACCTCAATTGAGAATATGGCTGTAATATCCAAACATCAGAAGAGAGAATAAATGAAGATCAAATACCTGGAAAAAATGGACCCAAATTTATAAAAATTAAGGTTCACAGTAGTAAGTTTATTAAACATAGAAGTAGTCAGCTGTTTTCTTCATAACTTCCTACTGATGGCTTGTATGGATAAACATTTTCTTTTTTGTGTGGGAAATGCTCCCTATATAAAATATTTGTCTTAATTGACATCTGTGTCACTCTTAATGAGGTCTTGACTGGTTGCCTCTCTGATCTGGCTTGGAGTTCTGGCTGGAGGGAGTCCTCTCTGTCTAGATTTGTCTTGCCTAGGTCATTGCTTAGGTTTATTGTGTCCCTGGGTTTATTGCCATGGCATTTGTAGATCTCTGTCTAATTAATCTGAGTGGAACAGTGTTGAGGATCTCCAAAATCTGCATTTAGAAAACAGCAGAGAGGAAAAGAAGAGGTGATGGTTAGAAACAAACGTGGATTCTGTTGTGTTTGAACAATGTGGGGCACAAAAGCCAGCAGACTGGTTACCTGAGTCGTGTCATTTGCCAGCTAGTATGGCCAGCCTGTCTTTGGGAAAAAATATCCTTCACTAAGCAACTTCTTTCTAGAAGAATATCAGAGTATATCTGGTGTCTTCGAATAAGCATAGCACCAGCTCCCTGAGGTGTAGGTTTTGGCTTACCATTGTTCATTTTCTTACCCCAAGGATGCATGTCTGGAGCTATTCTAATGGGATAGGGAAAAGTGTAGTAGTTTGGAGACAATAATCTTTCTGTGCTTAAGCACACATCTATTCAATTGTGCTTTATTAAGAAAAGTGACAGTTTATCCACTAGGTAGTATTCTTTGAAAAACTCTTCTCTGCAAGAAGATCACCTCCCAAACATCCACAGTCCTTCACAGCCTCTGGTTTTTTCTGCAGATTGGGGCTACAAGGTACAAGGTTTAAATTGCAAGAGCATGACTCGAAGTCATGAAGAGAATGCTTGGTTTTGTTTCCTATTGGTAAGTTAGTTTGTTACATCTTGCCATCCAATTACCTTACTATTAAAACTTAAGTTCTGTGGAGGGAGCTAAGCATAAGCAAAATAAAACAGGATCATCTGGTTCTTCTTTGCACATGGGTAACTTGTCAAAGTCTTGACAGACACTTTGTAAAACCACATCACACACAAAATTATGTTCAATAAACAGTAGCTAAAACAAGGGTTGGTTTGTGTTTTTTTTTGCTTTGATAAAAGTGTACAGATTTTTCAGTTTCTAATTTTAGCTCTGTAGTGTACAATAAATATCCTGAAAGCCTTATTTTATGTTTTTTAGGAGTGGAAGAGGTATAGTTAGTGTCATGTTTTCTTACTAAAAAATCAGCAAATGAGATATGCTTATTATTTCTTTGATTGTTAAGTGTGTATCTCCAGTGTTGCAGTCTTCTCGGATCTTGGTAAAAGTGTGAAGAAAATCAAGAATTGATTGTCACTCAGTCCCATGTCAGTTCAGAAGACCTCAAGGTATTTATTGCTATAGAATTACTAATAAATGTAATCAGGTGTTCAAGTTTACTTTGTGGCCTTCTAAGATTTGTTTTGTTTGCTTATGTGGTTCTTTTATGTTATCCTTGCTCAGTATATCTGAACTTTGGTCTTTCTGTAACATTTCTTGTAATTAAGTGGTCTTAACTGGCATGTCTTGCTTTAAAGACTCTAAATGTATTGTGCAGAGCATGTTTTATATTTACTGCAAAAATGTTGACAAAAATGTCAACATTTTTGCAGGAAATATAAAACAGATGAATATCTGAATAAATCTATTTTCACAGTGTTTTTGACTACAGATTCTAATGGTGTAGTGGGTGCACACATGTCTAATGTGTAGTAGTAGCACAGAATCCAGACAAATCAGTAGTTGACAGTGTTGTAAATAAAGCCTTTCATTAGTGAAATGAGAAATGTCAATTCATGCACCATTGTAACAAACTTTTGCATCTGAATATTGTAAAATGCTATGTGGAAAGTTCTTTTTCCACTGCCTCCTTTGCTTCTCTTTTTGGGTGGAAGAACCACAAATAAGTAGAGTTTTTAATGTCATGTTGAAGCTCTGGAGAACCCCTGTAGCAGGGCTGAGGACATGTCTGGGCAGGTGGGCAGTGCCAAGCCAGAGCAGTGCAGTGCTGCTGAGGGAGTTGTACCTTATTTTTCCTGTAAAGACAGACACCCTGCGGGACAACAACTATTGAACAGTTGTCTCAGTAATAATTTTTTCTGTAATGGAAGATGCATTTAGAGTTGCACATGTAGCCCAGAGAGTATGTGTTCTTTCTCTGTGTCTTCATTTTAATCTTCTTGCATTAGTCCTCAGTGCTTTTTCTCTGTGCATTGTTTGAGCAGAGAACTGAGTCCAGGAGACTTGTTTTCACATGTAAGGAAAAATGAAGAGCTTGCTTTGTGTCTCTCTTAAACTTTTCCCTCCTTCCCTGGAAGGCCACATGGATAAGATGCAGGAATTGCATCTGTACATATCAATGGATAATAGTGATAGGTAAATGACACTGGTAACAGCTAAAACAAGTCATCATAACTCTTACTACATGATCACCTCCTGACAGCAAATGTTTGTGAGCAAAACTGCATAAAAATTAGGGAGAAAGCAGATATGCCACCCTGTGTCCTTTGGGCAGTCTAATTGCTGGTATGTTAGAATATGGATACAGGTCACTGCATGTGTAGGAGTCCTCGCGGTGTCATTGTGGTGCCTTGCTTAAACAACCTCATTAAAAAATACTGCATTACCGGTAAAATGGAACATTTTAATGAGGGTGTACTGGATCACAGAGGCTGCATTAAGTTCTGCTGGCTACTTTATCAAACAGGCAATAGACAAAAATGCTTTATGCCCTGGTCCTGTACTTACATGCCTGAATTAAACATGTCCATAACTGTTTGTGTGATGAGAGCTTACGTCAACAAGTTTCCCTCTGCAGTGCTTGACCTGTGTGTTTTCTTGTAGAGAGAAGCAAAAAGGAGCTGTTTCCTAATGGATTTGGAAAACAGATCTCAGGATCTTCACAAGCTGTCAGCTGGTCTTGATACTTGAAACACTGAGCCAGGGCTGGTCTTCTGCAACATGAAGCTCCAAAGAAAGACTGGATGTTTTTGCCCTCTGTTGTGATTTCCAAAGCTTTTCAGGGCTCATACTGGTTCATAGTAGAGTTCCCATCTGTTCCATCCCCTCTTCCTCTGCTCCCCTGGCTAATTTTCTCACTTCTTAAGTTCAGAATCCTCTCCCAGGTTTTCACCATAAGTAGCAGGTTTTGGTACCGCTGCTTTATCAAGTGCTTAGCTGTTGGCAATAGCTGGCTAGGAGACAAGTTCATGAGTTAATTTCTCTGTGCTCTAAACACTGGCATCAGCTTAATATGACTGCATATTTTTTATTTTCCCCATGGACCAATCAGCTAACGTGCAGCAGCACAAGATGGATTTTCAAAAAGAGAAAACATGAAACAGTTCACTTGGACAGTTTATAAGCAACATATAACCCAGAACAGTATTGATAAAACTTCTCAGCTTTAGGATTGTGATTGTAGCTATATGAACACTTAAAATTATAATTAAAGATTTTGAAGCAGTTTTGAGTTCATTGAGCCCTCCCTCTCACTTGATTAACCAGTGATTTACACATCTATAATAATTTTGACTGACTTAGGGGGTAATTTATGTCACAATGTGCATTATATATGTATATAAATAGACTTTAAAGAGGGGGGGAAAAAACCATCTGTTCTCTAGAAAATGGTCTACTGTCAGAGAGGCTCAAGAACAGTTTGAAAAATGTTTCTAGAAAGCTTTTAGTAAATTTCCTAAATTTTCTGTGCTTTCTGGATGGCATTCTCATAGGGTACATATTGCCCAGGAAAAAAGGTTAGGAACTCGAATTTTTAAACTTTGACTAGTCTTCATATGGCTTTCTAGGTCTTTCAAAAGGCTTTATTTTTATGAACGTATGTAGTGGGTTTTGTCCTGATCTTCCCAGTGCTTATGGAGTATTGTTTTTGCAGCTACACGATGGATATGGAGATCCTAACACCCCAAGGTCCAAGTTCAAACATGCAAATGAGAGTGGTATTTCTTGGAAGCAGCAGGGTTATATTTAGTACAGGTGTTTAGAAGCAGACTTACCTACATACCTAGCAGGGTTTGTCAACATAATTTCCTTGTGCTCCTCTCTTATACCACATGAACAAGTTAATGACCATAAGAAAAACACTTCTGCATGTTCCTAAATTCACACGTGAACTTCTTCAATAAGACTCATGCATACAGATTTACGTAAATGCACAGACACTTATGGGATCAGAGCTTAACTTGTGTGATCCCTCTTCTACCTGAAAAGGAAAAATCCTGGAGTATAGGTATGTGCAGCAGTGAAAGTGCAGAGGTGGACTGTTGTGTGCTCCAGAAACTATAGACAGCAACTACAAAGGCAGTTGGAGATTCTCTCGTGTTCCTCCTTTTCTTTGTTGGTTGGGTTTTGGTTTCAATTTTTAAAATTTGTTTTATAAAATTCATTTATTTGTTTTTAATACTACAGAGCCATTCCTTTGTAAATTGAATATACTTGTAGCAAGCTCAGTATTTAACAGCATGACGGAGAATAAACTTCCGACCTAAGGCACTTTCGAAAGTTCAACATCTGCTGGACCCTTCACTCGTGGTATCTCCTGAAGCGCTTCTTTGTCAAGTGCAGAGACAAAACCCGCTCTCAGACCTGACGCCCGCCGGAAAGGAACCGGTGCAGCCCGCAGGGGTCAGTGCTGCTGCGGAAACGGAACCGCGGCCGCCGGGACGGGCAGCAGTGCCCGGCGGCGACGGGGACAACCGAGAGGCGCGGGCCGGTGCAGGGATCATCGCCCCCGCCCCACGGCAGAGGGTAGCGAGGGCCCGGCCCCGGAACGCCGATGAGGTCCCATGCGATGATGCGGCGCGGTGCCGGGCAGGTGCCGCCAGCCGCTCTCCACCCCAAAGGCGCCCGCGGGAGCCCCGCCTGGCGGCCAGCAGGAAGCGGCCAGGGCTGCCCGGCTGTTGGGTCTCTCCTCTCCATCCCTCCGCCCCCGACGGGGAGGAGACGAGCACTGCTGGCGACCCTCCGCACGGCCGCGGGCAGCCGGAGGAGGGAGCCTCGGGCCGGCCGGGCACTGTCACCGCCCCGCTCCGTCCGCACGGTCCGCGGCCGGAGGTAACGCGCTGGGCTGGGCGGGGACCACCCCCACGCCCCGGCTGCGGCGGCGGAGAACGCTCTCCCAGCCCCGCTCCTTCACACAAAGGGGAGGCGCGGAATAGTGCGCGGACGGGGCGGAGGACGAGGCGTGTGGGCGGCTCGGTACTTACCCGGGGCGGCAGCGGCGGGGGAGCCGCTGTGACAGCCGGGCGCGGGCGACGGTTGTGCCCTGGGATCCTTCCTAAAAAAGCCGCCGGTCTTTTCTTCTCCTTTCCCTCAGAGAGAGCCCGGCAGCCCCGTCCAGGCTGTTCCGCGGGATGGCGGCGGGCCGCCCCGGAGGACTGGGCGCTGCGCCCTAGCAGCCGCTGGGCTACATCCACGCAGCCGGGGCGCGGAGCTGGACGTAGCCCAGACCCGGCTGCGCCTCAGCCCCTCTCCGCCACCGCCTAGGGCTCTTCTCACCTCTCCGCCCCGTCCTCGGCCATCGTAGCAGGCATGGGCTGTTTCTGCGCGGTCCCGGAGGAATTTTACTGCGAAGTTTTGCTCCTGGACGAGTCCAAGCTGACCCTGACCACACAGCAGCAGGGCATCAAGGTAAGGATGCCGGCGGGGCTGCTGAATGCGATGTGGTGGAGCGATGTGGGGCTGCCCGGTGGTGGCTGCCTCCTGACTGCGCTGCAGTAGCCGGGAAGGGAGCGGCGGCAGGAAAAAGGGGTTTCGGGAGGCGAAGGAATAACGTCGTAACTTTGCTTAAGCTCGCGCAAAGGACAGATGGATCAGGATGACGCGCTCTGGGGAGGCAGATATGGCTCTGGGTTGGCTTCACATCGAGATAGTGACTTACAGCGAGCAGGTGCTGACCACCCCGTTGCACTCCGGACGCTCGGCGCATGAAGGAGATATTGTTGTACCTGCCACAGCAAATAAAAAGAGAGGAAGGCGGCTGTGTGCACGGGGTGTTGCGCACCCGTGTTTAATCACTCCTCGCCCTCTCTGCCTTGGGCCGTGCCCGCTCTGGGACGCGCTCTCCCGGGAAAAGGCCGACGGCAGCGGTGCGGGGCGGGCGCGCAGCAGCTCCCGAGGGCAGAGGTGAAGGTCCAGCCGCGTCCCCAGCCCGGTGTTCCCGGTGGGAACAGCTCCTGCGCTGCTGCAGCACCCTCCGCTCGGATGACCTCTTCAAAGTAGTTATCTGCCAAGCGCTAATGAGCCCTGACAGAGCATGTGAAAACTGAGATTTTTCTAAAGGCCCTTAACTTGGTCCTGTTTGGTTAAGCTGATGGCAGTGTCACAGACACTGGAAGTTCTTTTTCGAAGGGAACAGGAATTTATTAGCAATGTAAGAACGTGGTTNAAAAAAAAAAAAAGAGGCAGAAGGAAATTAGGCCTTCTAAAATTTATTGTTGGAAAGGGCTGACAAATTTTACCTAGACATCCAAAGAATAAAAATCTGTATGCCTTTATGTTTTAGCTTGAATGATTGAAGCTTGGTGAAACAACTGGGGAAAGGAGAATCTGAAGGAGGGTAGTGGGGAGAGAGAGTTTGCATTTAACAATATATTTTTATCTGTAATCAGTGGTATTACCAGGTCTGCCATGTGTTTAGAATTGCCAGGCTTTGCTGAATCAACTGCCTGCAGATATGCTTATAAATCCATGCTTAGCATGGAGGAGTAAGCAAATCATGGTGATGCTGGAATTCAGTACCTGTGTAGGGTCTTTGAAGTCTAGGTTTAGACACTTCTGAAAAACCTTAACTTTCTCTGTGCAGATGTGGGTGTGTATGTCATGCATGCATATGTGCTTTTGTGCAGTAAATATGCAGTTGCAGAAGTATGTTAAAAGAATAATCTGCAAAGATAGTCCTATGGTTAGTCTAATGAATCTGAAGCCTGAAAGTGAAGGGTTTGTGCAATGTCTAATATAAATTAATGTCCCATGGGAAAGAAAGAGTCTGAAGATAGAACTTCTTTCCAAGAATGAATGGCTTGCAGTCTTGAGTACTGTCTAGTTTAACATGAGGGTGTGATTTCCTGCCATTCTTAGTGTGATCTGAATGTGGTATAGTGCTGAATATTTCATCCTTTCCACCTCCTTCTTCTCTGTCTTGAACTTAACCACAGAGCAGTCATGGAATCAGTTGGAACAGAGTGTGAATCTGACAAGAAAAGTAGTTGTTTGTTAACATTTTGGCATAGGCACTCACACGGCAGTGGGAAACCTTAGAGAAGAGCGAATCTCCCTTTTTGTAGCAGCCTGTTTTCTGTGTTTTCTTTTTCTTTCCTTTATTTTAAGATTAATAAATCTTAAAAAATTTAAAAAATCTTGTACACAGTGAAGCCAGACACCAGTGCTGTAGCTCCATGAGCCTTTGAAAATCCAAAGCGAGGAACTGCAGAGCTCTTTCCTAGCCAATGGTTTCCACCATGGTGCCCTCCCTTGCCAGTGTACCTGTATGAGTGTTTGTGCAGCTGTGCATGAAGAGCAGCTCCTGTCCAGCTGAAGGGTAGCCACTGGTTTGTTGGGTGAGTCTTCAGCTGGACCTCTGTGCTTCACAGCTGGAGGATGGCTGAAATGGCTTTTTCAACTCACTCCTGGCTTCTGTAATTTTAAACTACTCAGGGGACATTCATGTTGGTATTATTCTGCAGCTTTCCAGGGATGTTATATTACTAATTCATAGTGAAACAGAACGTAAAATTTATCATGTTCTGTCATGCTTTGTCATTTTGCACTTTAACTTTGGAATGCGAATGTTTTATTTTAAGTTTTTAAAATGTACTCATCAAATACAGAGACCTGTAATTTTTTTATTATTATTTTAAAATTTTTAATTTCTTTTAAATTGGCGTTTCAGCTTTGGCACCTAGGTAGAGTTTGTAAAAGTTAACATGTGTTTTATTTTAAAACAGACATTTCCTTAGAACTACAGATTCTGGATGGGATCTTCCTTTTGCCCTCTTCACTTTTAATTTCGTTCAGAGCTACATGGGAAATGGTTGTTAGCTTTCACAGATCTTGAATTGTTACAGGAGCAGGGTTTTTAAATGGTTATACAAGCAACTTTGTTCCCCTGTTTTCCTCCAAGAAGATGCATGTCTGTTAGAAATAAAAACCACAGCTCAACAGCTTTTTTGCTACCTATGCACTTGCTTGATATTAGTGGATATAATCCTACTTGTGTTGAAGGGTGGAAGGCAGTGCTCTGTAGGAATCCGAGGCAAGCTTGTTTCTTCAGGGAATTGGATATGAAGTAGATACTTGTCTCCAGAGACTTTTGCAGATGCATTTCTTAGTTTGTATAGTGGTTATTTCTGGCTTATTATGCTTGGCAGCAACTCTTCCTATCAGAACATGTTGGTTTTTAATTACAGTTTCATTGATGGATTCTTCATACTACAGTGGGCTTCAAACTGTACTTTACATTGAAACAATGAACAGAGGTGACAAGACTGAGACTTTGAGTGCGATTTAGGGATATTTTTCTCTGTGGACTTCAAAGAGGTTGTTAGGGAAAGGAAAGGGTTTGTTTTCTTCTTCCTCCCAAATGGGGAAGCTGAGATGGAAAGAGGTCAAGCAGCCTTTTCAAGGTCATATGCCAAGGAAACAACTCCCTTCCCTATTAGGCTGATAGTGACTGACCATTCTGCCATGGGCCATGCTGTCCTGGAGAGTTTTATGAGGATCTCTTCCTTGTAGTTCCTCAAACTAATTTTCTCTTTTCAGGTTTGGAGGTGGTATTTTTGTGTGTGTTTTTTT
>VWYP01030821.1:4140-15783 GCA_013400435.1 Pycnonotus jocosus | reverse complement strand
AAAAAATATTTTAGGAAAAAAAAAAAAAAAAAAAAAAAAAAAGTTTTTCTTCCAGACAGAAAATAACCAAAGTCAAAAGAGTTCACAAACAAGTGCAAAAAAGAGTATCACCACAGACAATATCATATAATTATTTTACTGAAATTCAATGTTTATATATTCTAAATATTTTAGGCAGAGTAGACACATAGGAAGTACACCAAATGGTGTAAAAACAAGACCATACATATTATTCTGGCAGATCAATTGGTTTCACAAAACTTAACTTAAACTGAAGGGGAAAACAAGATGACTTTGCTGAACTATCCTTCCCAGTTAACTTCCAAAGAACCCTTAGTCCCAACAATAATACCAACTCAACAGCATCAACTTCCAACATTTCATATCTTTGAAGACCCATTTATCTTCACTTATACATCTGTCAGTAATCCTTTTCTTCTAAGTGCTAGCCAAACACAACACTTTAACAACATTCAGCCACAAAGCAAAAGTTAATCACTAGACTGATGGAGGAGGAAAGAGGGCTACACAATCGGGCAATGTTACCCAGCAGAACAGGGGTCATCACATCTCTGTGCAGTAAATCCAATGGCTGCAACATGGCAGAGGTAATTCAGAAGTAGTTCTGATTTACCTCAGCATAATCCAACTAGGTTTTTGGTTAATTTCTGCACTGCAGTGGTCAAAATATGCAACCCATCTATTTCAAACACAGTTTGGGATATAGATAGATATATATATTTATTTATATTTATATTTATATACACTCCTTTTTGCAGGCAAACAAGCAACTATTACTTGTGTAAATTCCATTCCTGAAAGAACAGAAAGAAAAGTAAGCTTTTGGCCCAATTCATAAGTCCTTTAAAGTAAATTATTCTTATTTTTAAGATAACAGCATTTGGTATTCCACAAGATAGAACTTCCTTTTCCAGTCTGTACCTTCTGTTTCATTTTTATTTATAGTTTGGTATATTGACCATCAGGAGAAGTCCAAAATTTTTTTCCAAACCACTCTGCCTGATGAATTTGTCCAAAAAGGAAATGTAGTGAACTAGAGGTGGTAAGTGTGGTAAAGACCATAGTAAAATAGGATATATTTTAGTTTAGTTGGTTTAGCAGGTGCGAGTCAAAAATATGTCACCTGAGGTTCCCATTTAAAAATCACTTGGCCATATGGAGTATGTTAGCACATCTGTTCAGAAAAATAGGTCACAGATATGTAAATATGGAAATTAAAGCAATAAAAATAATCCACTCTGCATCCATGATTTCTGACCCAAATAATGTGCTGACCTCTAGAGCTGATAAATCTGCTAGTAGATGGCAAGGATCTAACAGTAGAAAAAATTATATTTGTAAGAAGAACCCACAAACAAATTTATGGTGACAAGCAAACCTGAACAAAATATTTATACATATAGATGTGCTGCAACACCTATTTTGGGTGACCTGTTTTGTTTTGTCCTCAACTCTTACACTATATTTATACCACTATTCTTTTTTTTTTTTTCTCTAACACCACTCCACAGCTATAATGACACAGCATTTGCTAGCACACCTGCAGCATACTTGGCTATATCCAAAGCTGGAATCATGCCTTTCAATTACATGTCCTACACCTGGGAGATCAGATCTGAGCACAGATATTACAATCCTTGTGTCAGGAATTTAAGTAACCTTCACAGGCCCTGTGAATTTAAGTAACCTTCTCCATACCCACCATCTGAATCCTTCTCAGAGTCTGGAAGGAAAGAGCAGTGTATCTGCAAGATTTAGCATTTGAAAGACAAAACTCTGAATTATACTAGGTGCTTTTTGTTGCTTGCTGTAAATTGTTAGGAAGCTTTGCCTTTCTTTATAACTTTCCTCAAAAAATCTTATGTCATAAACTGAAATTTACAATGGCTGAACTGTAGTGGACTTCAAATTAATACACATGTAACTAATTGTAACACGATAAAACATTTCTTTCAACATTGCACTTTGTCAGCATCCCTTGTGATCCTGTTAATCTAATTCAAACACATAAACTGTTATCCTGCATTAGGAATTTATTCCAGCTACACTGAAGAGGTTTCATTTCAGCTGCTGTTTGGTTTTTATTAAAATAGAACTGCCTAAGAGCACTAACTCTGGAAAAAGGAACTGTGTTTTCACAGTATGGTACAAATTTGGGGAGTTGGCACTCAAAGTGCAGACAGACAGGAATAAAAGGAGACAATGACACAATACTGGCAGCATAAAGAAAAATGTGAGCTTAAGTACTACATTTACAGCACTAATTTTTATTATTTTTAGGTTGTTTATTTGGGGGTTTATTTGGTAACAGGATTTATTTACAAGACAGAACTGGAAGAGAAAACACATTAGTAATCATAGCTTTGGGTTTCCCTGCCATATGCAAGACAGGTAAGTTTGAAATACAAGGCTGTAATATCCAGGACTCGGGATACCTGGATTAGTATCACAGAACCACTCAGGCTGGAAGAATGTCAGGAGATCTCTAGTCCAGTACCCTGCTAAAAGCAGGCTCTGCTCTGAATGCAGACTAGTTGCTCAGGGATTATTTGGTCTGGTACCAAATATCTCCCAAGACAGAGATTGCACCTCTCTGGACAACATGTCCCAGTGCTTGAAGTCCTAACAGTGTTTTTACTCCCACCTCCCAATATCCAGTTAGAAGAACATCTATGAATAGATGGGCCCTGGTATTATCCACCTGAGGGTCTCAGGAGAGTTGGTTGATGTCATTAAGAGACTACTCTCCATAATCACTGAGAAGTCATGAAGATCAGGGGACAGCCAGAAGGCTGGAAGGATTCTAATGTACCCCCCATTGACAAGAAGGGCTTATAGGAGGATCCAGGGTATTACAGGCCCATCAGACTTCCTACTCAGGACTCCTGTTCTCACAGCCCAAACTGCTGTTGACCACTCTGTTGCCAGGAACATGACTGACCTCTGTTCAGCTCTTTATTCTCCAGAGCCCCAAGCAGAGCTTCTCCCCATCCAGCCAGCCAGATCCCCTTCATACTGCTGTAGGAGTGTCCTGGGGTGACTTTAGGACGCTTGTATCCCCAACTGTCTGTTCTGTGTGTGCTGTATATTGAGTTCTGTGCCTGTACGACTGGTTTTGAGAGTGAAGCAGGGAAAGCAAAAGCTCACAGTTTGTTTTGAGAAAACAACGTTCACTCCTCTCTCTCTCTGCATTCCTTTTCTCTCTGGTCGGTGTTCATTGGAGACACAGACAGCAGCCAGGCAGAGAGGGTTTTTTTTGCTTTTAGTTTACCTAGCTGAGGTAAAGAAGCTTCCTGGACAGTTTTTTTTGTTGTGGTTTTTTTTTTTTTTTTCCTTTTTCTTAGGGCTGTTTAAACCTGCTCTGGACTCAAAGACCCAGAGGAGCACCAGGGAGCTCACCCCTGCGGCCCACCGGGGCCTGGACCTCCGGAGGGATGAATAAAGGACTGACTGAATCGAGCTGCACCCACAGCAANACTGTTTAAACCTGCTCTGGACTGAAAAACTCAGAGGAACACCTGGGAGCTTGCCTCTGCTGCCCACCAGGGCCTGGACCTCTGGAGGGATGAATAAAGGCCTGACTGAGTCAAGCTACACCCACAGCAAGGACTTTCTCAATTTGCCACTTCACTCCACAATGAGAGGTTTTATTGTTTCATATTGTTCATTCTTTATGCTTGTGGGCACTTTATTTGTTAAATAAAGAGTTTTTTCCACTTTTCTCCGAGGAATTTCTTTCCTGGGATTGGCTGGGGGGAGGGGCCATTTGGGTTTGCTCCCCAGAGGGACCCTGTTTCAGGGGGTTTCTCCCAAATTTGCCCTAAACCAGTACAAGGAGGTTCATTCCCAAGTACAGGACTTTGCATTAGTTCTTGTTGATTTTCATGAAGTTCCTGTTGTTCCATACCAATAACCTGACTAAAGTAATCTGGACAGTTCTATGCTTGAACAAATCTAGTCATTTCAGCCAGGAGAGCTGGCTGATGTAATTAAACGGCCATTTCATAGAATGAAAAAATTGTATAAAAATTTGTGTTGGAAGGGACTTTTTAAAGATCATTTAGTTCACAGATTCAACCAGATCAAGTTTCTCAGAGCCCTGTCCAAAATGACCTCAAATATTTCCATGTACGAGGCATCCACCACCTCTCCAGGCAACCAGTTCCAATACCTGACCACCCTCACAGTAAATTATTTCTTCCTAATATCTAATTTCAACCTACCCTACTCCAGTTCAAAGCCATTTCTCCATGTAAAAAGTCCTTGTCCAACTGTCCTGGTCCCTGTTAGGTATTGAAGGGCTGCTGTGAAGTCTCCCCAGAGCCTTCTCTTCTCCAGGCTAATCATTCCCACCTCTCTCAACCTATAGAAAATATCCTCCAGCCTTCTGAACACCTTTGTGGCCCCTCTCTGAACTCCGTGTAACATGTCCATGTCCTTCTCAGCTGAGGAGGCCAGTGTGGGATGCAGTATTTCAGGTGGGGTCTCACAAGGGCAGAGCAGAGGGTGAGAATCATCTCCCTCAATGTGCTGGCCATGCTTCTTTTTCATCATACAAGGCAGTTAGGTTGGTCAGATCCAATTTGCTCTTGACAAACCCTTTCTGGCTGTTCTCATTCACAGTCTTTTTCAGTGCCCAGAAACAGTTTTGAACAGAATCTGTCTTGAGATCTTACTAACAACTTAATAAAGGCTGACTGGCCTGTCATGACCGTGAAAACTGGGATCAAGAGTTGGTCATGACCACTAAAACTGGGATGAAGTGCTGATGAAATGAATCATAAGGATCTCAGTTGGCTGACAGGAACCTCATGAAGCTCTCCAAGAAAGAAATTGTGTACCTTCTGTGTAATAGACAGAAGAGAAAAAGAGCAAGAATCCTCTTAGAGGGGTAGAGTAAGATAAGAATTAAGAATAGCTTCAAACAACATAACCTTAACAGAATTTAGCCTTGAAATGAGAAGCAAGTGGGAAGAGATTTCAAAAAATCTGTTGCACTCCTAATTATTCAATAACAGTATGACAGATAAATAAAAGCAACTAGAAATTGGCTGAAAAAATCAAGGCTGGAGAAAATAAATTTATTTCTGTAGTAACATTATAAATGACATAAAGTATAAGAATAGAGGGAAAATGTTTCATGCTGAAATATCAATAAGTGAACTGATGAAAACCCTTTCATAAAAAAGAACATAATGAAGCATGACTATATTGAGTTGGAAGATATTCAACTTTATCCACTTAGTAAGTTAGTGTATGTAATAGCAAAATCTTTGGTTCGTATTTATACAGGTTATTTATTACAGAAATCACTTTTTCATAAGAGATGAAGCAGTATTACATTGTCAAGCATGATTGCAATTTGACTGTGATTCCCCTCTGGCACAAGCAAGTCTTGAAGCAGGAGAGAGATCAATATAGGATTCATTCTCCTGCCATTCAGCTGATGCCTCAACAAGCATTATCTCTCCACTTCTTTTTCCACATTTTTCTCACTCTCAATCTGTGTTGATGTTATGTAGCTGTCTGGTCTGGATGAGTGATTCTTTTTTGTTTTCTTTTCAGATGCACCATAACAAAAAAACAAAAAACCCCCCAAAAACCAAAAAAACCAAACAAAAACAAAACCAACAAAAACCCAAAAACCGACGTCTTCTGAGATCTTCACAGTTAAAAGCCACTTTTATATTTCCTTTTGAAAAGATGGAGGCCCATCTGCCTAGTGTATTTAAAATGCATCTATTTAACATTATTATGAGTATTTCTTAGCAAATTTCATTCTATATTTCAGTAATTTTATTTCATTTAAAAGATTTAGGTTTAGCTGTGGCTGAACTTTCAAGTGTTGCAATAGCTGAAACTGAAAAAATACAATCGGAGACCGAAATTCAACAAAATTTAATATCTGATATACCTTAATAGAACATCCCAAATATCATTGCCTTATTCTCTGCTGATTCCCCAACACACATTTTAATTTCAACATTTTGAAGTTAATAGATTGTGCTGTGTTGTCATTTTAAGATAGGCTCTGTGAAGTCTTATGGAAAAATCCAGAAATCATCTTGGAGCCTTATGTTTTAATTTTTATTCTATTTGTTAAATTTACACTTATGATCCCTAGTAAGGAACTACCTATTTTAATAAATAAATATAATTTTGGACCATTTTGTGATATTTTGTTACTTGCTACACGTACCACTAAAAAGAAAAAAGCTAATGACACTAGGGAAGTGTTTCATTTTCTTTCAAAAATGTTATAGAAACATCTACCAACAGAGTGTTTGCACACTGGTATGTGAAAAAGGTTTGCCAAAGGTATGTGAAAAAAACAAGAGGCCAATACCACATTTTGGGGGAAGGGGTGTGGGGAGAGATAAATTATGCCTTTCAACAAATTCTTGCCTCTTTCTATGACTCTAGCAGTGAGATTGCTTAACTCTGATTCCAGAAAAATACCTTGACATACTCTATGTTCTTAGCATTGCTTAAGACCTTCCAAGGCCATTAGGAGCTCTGTAGGTATAAGAGTACTTCAATGTGAAGATTTCCAAGTCATGCTGCAAATCCTAAAGGATCATGCTAAACCCATTCCACTACTGATGCAGGCAGTCTTGGGTGAAAAACCCACAATTCAGGTTGAAGTTTAGCCTGTATGAAAACTGATTTCATAGTTAAAAGCTGTGAGGTAACTGCATGCAGACAAAACTCCTTCATATTCCCAAAACCTCTTTCTGTATCACATATTTCAGAAATAACACGAAGGCTGGGATTAAGGCACCTGAAACTTCAGGGAACCAGAGGCAGCAGACATGACACACAATGTGTTGCCATAAACCTGAGTGCAGGAGTAAGAGCTGGAGGCCATCTGGAGCTCGAGAGGATGTCTAAGGTAATTCTACTATTATATGCTCAAATGCTTTCTTTGCTTTCATAAAATTGTTTGTGTTGGAAGAGACTTTAAAATCACCTAGGTCCAATCCTCCTTGCCTGAGCAGGGAGGCCACCTCCCAGACCAGCTTGTTCAGGGCATCCTGGCCTTCAAGACTGCCAGAGATGGGTCATCCAAAACTTTCCTGGGCAGCCAGTTTCAATGCATCACCACCCTCTGCATAAAGGATTTCTTCCTCAGATCTAGTCTAAATTCCTAGGCTTTTTTGTTTACAGCTGTTCCCCTGTGTGCTATCTGTATCTGCCCATTTAAATGGTTGCTCTCCCTGACTGGAAGAGTTTGGAAATAAATTTAGGACCTTTAAGTTTTTAAGGACATATCTAAATAAAACCTTTGTTTAGGGTGAGACTGATGCTGGGATGTGAAATGTCCTTCAACAAAGACTGAAGAAGATCATGCACTCCTTGCTTCTTTCAGTTGATCCAGCTATTTGCTTTATTCCTGGAGGCCAGTTTCTTCATCTCTGGACTCACAGTGGGAAATCCTCATCTTCTTTCTTCTTTGAAACTGTTATCTAGTACTAAACTGAAAAGAAATTAATTCCTCTTCCTAGTTCTAGTACATAATACAGCAGCTGCAAAGAATAAATAAGAACAGAAAAATCAACTGTGTGATGGTTCCACTGTGGGTTCCTGAGCTTAGAGAGAAGTGTCTGAATATCCCTGGTTAGACCTTTGTCACTTGAATATATTTTGTCTTAGCACTACTCTAAATGCAATATTCACGGTACTGCTACAACAAAATATATTCATTTCTCCTTCTGACAAGAATTTCTTCTTTACATTTGGTATTTACATAACTATTATCAAGTAATCCTATGTGTTTATATGCCATTTCTTTGTCCTGGTCAGAAGCTAAAGGAAAAATAAGAAAGAGAATAAAAAGAATAAAAACCAAAAGAAAAAAGAGAGAGACTGGGGTAGTGCTCAACAGGAAAAGTTTTACACATTAAAGCACAGCTGTGATTTTTACTGCAGATTCACAATCTATTGTAGTCTTAGGACATCATAAAACTATTTTGCCTTTTTTGAGCCCAGTGGTTAGTCTCTGTTGAAAGACTGGATTACTTCAGTCTGAATTCTGCTCTGAAAACAGGTTTAATAAGTGGTTACACTTTTGTGTGTTTTGAGATACAGATTTGGGTGATTAAGCCTTGAAAATGAGTGCAGCAGCACTGGGTCAGAACAGGTCCACCTACCAGCATATCCTGTCTCTGAGAGCACATATCTCAGGGGGAAAAAAAGAAAAGGGTAGAGATTCTGTGACACTGAACCCCTACATTTCCTCTGAGATAACAATAATATGAGCCTTGAGGACTTTTGAGTCACAGGTTTTATCCTTGTGTTTATCAGCACTTAATGGATGTTTCTCCACAGATTTCAGTAATTTATTTTTAACTCATCTAAACTTTTACTGTACATATTATTCCATGTCAGAAACTCATACCATTTAATAAGACTTTCTGTGGGAAAAAAAACATGTACCTATGTTTTATTCTTTGACTTAAATCTCCTTAAAATTTTATTTGTCTCTGCCTTGTTTCTGTATTCAGAGAACGAATGAAAAAATATTCTTCTATTCACTCACTGCCATGGTGCTCATTATCCATTTCTTCTCCAGACAAAAATACCCAAATCTGTTTCACTTTTTCTCTTGCAGAAACCATTTCACCCTATTTGTCATACTTGTTGCCCTTTTCTGTACCTTTTCCATATCTAATATTTTATTATTATAAACAGAACTGCAAATAACATTTAAGATGTGAGGACAACATGGATTAATACAGGAGAATAATTATACTTTCTGCTTTCCTCTGAATTCTTTTCCCAGTTCTCAAAACTATATTTATTTTTCTGACCACCACCGAACATTGAGCTGATGTTTTCAGGGTGTGATTATATAATGACTCCAAAATCTCTTTCCTGAATAGTAATAACTAATTTAAAGTTCTTCACTGTATATGTAGAGGTGGATTGTTTTTCCAACCAGCACTACTTTGCATTTGTCAAAAGTGCATCTCACTTACCCTTTTATCACCAGTCAATCAGCTTCACAAAACGTACCCAGTGTTCTTCATTCAGATCCCTTCCTTAATATTTTGCATAAATTGAGCATTATCATCAAACCTTGTTACCTCATTCTCCACTTCCCTTTCTTTAAGTTGATCCAGCTTTTTGCTTTATTCCTGGAGGCCAGTTTCTTCATCTCTGGACTCATAGACCAGCTGTGCCCTGGCACAAACCTCTATGGATACCTATCAGTTATTTTCAGCCATTTTGAAAACAGTTTGAAAAGGATTCTCTTGATCCAATTAGTTACCAATGGAAGGATGTTCTCTTCTATCAAATGAGGGTTGTGTGTATTTTCTTATGCTCAGACATTTTGGTAACTATACAAAGTTGGTTCATTCCCCAACATCTCACATGCCTGCTGCTCTCCAATTATCCCATAACAACCAATGCAGTTGGCTTCTGGAATCTACAATAAATGCAGGCCAGCTTGCTCCTTCTGAGAAATGAAATTGGAATTGGAAAGCAGAAGAGTGTGCTTCAGACTTTATATCCTACAGACAGCACAGATTCACTCTCCTCTGCTTCAGTCAAGACCCTCTCTCAGCAGTGCAGGAAATGGCTCTCACCTTCTCTTGACCACTGTCCTGTGCAGATGAGCATCCACTGAAATCCTGCTACTCGAGAAGCCTGCACTGCACCTTCTGCAAGTCAGAAGGATGCAAGGACAGGGCCAGACTAATTAAGATCACAGTAGAAGACAGTGGGTTTTCCTACATAAATTGCCCATAGACCAAGAAGATTAACCCCCAACAATCTAAGAGGATGGATATCATTTTGGTGCTGACAGCTACCAAAAGAAGGCTTAACAGAGTTTAATATTCTAGTATTTGCACACAGGAGTGTGCAGTTCAAACCAGAAGGCCAATGTTGCTTGATCTGGAATGCCTGATCTGTACTGAGCTCCACCAAGAGTCTTTATAATAATCATATTACTATGATGCTAGTAAAAGGTGAAGAGGGAAAGACAGACTGCTTGAGCTTAGGAGATACACAGGACAGTCAGTATTTGGCATGGAGGTTAGTGCTAGAAGAATTGTAGTGGCACATTACAATGTATATTATAATTTGTTTAGCAGTAGAAAAGCAGCATTCTTTCCCTCAGTACTATTATAAGATATATAATATGTGAAGTCTATCTCTTCTGTGATTTCACTTCTGGATCCAGAGTGATAACTAATTATGATCAAGCATGATAATGGTTGTGCACTTCTTCAGCCCACACCCAATTATTCTTGGTTCAATTTCATTGGTGTAAATTAAAGGCCTGTACCTGTAACTGTTCATCATCAGTGTCAGCATTGATAAGTGAATGAAGAAAATCTCATTCCCATTCTATGCTATAACACTGTACCAAATTCTGTCACTGATTACTGTGGTATTTTTTTCCCCTGGTGTGCATCCTGCTCTGTGTTTCACTGCCAGTTTGTACTGTTGTCAGCTAGGCATCTCTGGCTTTCCTCTAGACTCTTCCCAAATTTCATTTCATACTTCAGGCTATTTGCATAGGTATTTGAACATATCCTATGATAGTACACAGATACCAAAATGGAGTGGAGGGTAATCTCTTTTCATAAACCAAAATATCTGTGTGAAATCTTCCTTAAACCTACCATTCATTTCTTCATTCAGGAAAAACAAAACCAAAACCAAAAACAAAAACAAAACAAAAAACCAAACCAAAACCAACCAACCAAAAAAAAAACCCCAAAACAAAAGCAGAGATACCTTTCAAAGGTAGCCTGTACTAGTAACCGTGCTTGCACAGGTAGCAAGACAAAATTTATGAGGAGAAATTTGCAGGAGGGCATGGTGGAATTCAAGTTTCTAACTGGGGCATACTTCATGCAGATTACAATGAATTTCAATAATCATTAGAGCAGGTGATCTCACAACTGATACTTCAGCCTGGAGTTAGAAGTACCAGCTGCTCTTTTCTTTGTGTTTTAGATAAGACTTCTGTCCCTAGTGCTGCACTCACAGAAACCTTTTGTATATATTGAACTGAATTTTTTAATCTAAGATCTGTTTTAGAGCAGTGAGCATGGGAAAATATTCTTCTGCACTCTATTTGGAATATATATAGATTATCTACACTATGTAAAAAAACCCCAAAACTGAGTATATATCCTGAGTTTCTGTAACAAGATTCATTATATTTTCATTTTTTTACCATTGATCAGAAACATTTGCAAGATGGGTCTTTGTTTCACATACATATGGTCACATATGTATATCCCCACAGTTTGCAACAGAAAAAGCATAATTAGAACAAAGAGTTTTAATCTCCCCTCACTTCCCAAAAAGGAGTTACACACAAGCAGAAATTCAACTAGTACACCTGTTTGAGGCAGTGTTTACACCCAGGTAGTGCCACATACTGCATAGGAGAAAAGTACAATACATACTAAAAAATATTTAACTTTTACTTTTCCCCCACAACCAATTCATGGCTCCATTTGAGCTTGAAAACTTACTTTTGAGACCAGACGTGTCCACCAAACTGAGGATTTTGCAATCAGCACTCTTTTGACATGCACACTAGTATCACTGAACAAAATAGAATCTACACTACAAAAAAAAAAAAAAAAAAAAAAAAAA
>VWYP01030783.1:0-30703 GCA_013400435.1 Pycnonotus jocosus | reverse complement strand
GAGGGGCTTATTTGAGGAATTCGAATGTATGTATTGATCAATAATTTCCATAACAGGTAATTTACTGCTTGGAGCATGGATTGATAAAAAGGTGAATTCTCTTTGTGGTAAAAAATTAACAAAAAGGCACAAATCCTTATCTTCTGCTCTTTATAAATCAGCTTACACATGTATCTTGGGACCCCTCTAACTCTGCTCTGTCATATTAATGATTATTTTTATGCATTCTAGTAAGAGGTCGCAAGGAACTCTACAGAAATATAAAGAAACAGTGGTCTTTGGGGATCTCACTGTCTAAAGCAGGCTGTGAGTCTTAACTTTCCACACTTTAAAAAATATTTTGTTTATGTCTGGTCCAGAGTTGTAATCCAGAAAAAATGAGAAAAAATGCATATAAATGACACACGACAAATTTCATTTTGTGAAGTGAAATGTGTTCCCTGTGATCTCCAAGAGATTAGAACCAAAAGCCATGTAACTCTTCTCATGTTAGGTGAAACCCCACTCTCCAAAAAGTACCTGGGCTGCTGAATAATTGGATCTCATGACTAAACACTTGCAAACACAGCATTTGGTAGGCCTGGGATTTTGGAATTTTATTAAATGTCATCATCATGGAACAGAAAGCTTGTAATTTTTAAGATCAAAGTTTTGTGACAGAAGAACTAGATCTGTGAAATGCCAAGAACTGCCTTGACCCTGAATTCTTTAGTTCACAGTGGGATTCCTAATGCTTCTGGTTCCTTGGGAGCAATATTTTAAACGTTTCCAAGTTGAATGTACTCCAAAGTTGAAAAGTCTGACCCAGGTTTCCAGTAGAAAAGCTTTATAAAATTTGCAAATCTGAGCCTTCACCATGAAATATAATTTTTTAGAACTAATTGTCCTTTTTCAACAGAAGTCTGTGTCATCATAAGGTTTTGACTGCTTGTAGTCATAACACTGTGAAAGGTGACAGACAGTGGTGTGGGAAATTACTTCTTTTAGGAAGAAAAAGCATTTAAACTGAGCAGAAACCATTCCAGCTGCATGAAAGAGTGCTCAGAGTCTCTGAAAATAAAGCCATTTGGGTTTAGGTTCTTCATTATCTTCCTGGCTGTAGCATTAGAAAAATGACCAATGATTTCTAAAACACTGAGATTTTTTATTCTGTTGTGGTCAATTATATTTCTTCTTCTTTCTTTTTTTCTTTCCTTCTTTAATATTCAGCATCCTTTATCTCTGACTTACGTCCAAATCCCTCATTATTTCATTGCCTGGCTTACTTGCAGAACAGCATGGACTCACAAAACTGTGCTTCATGATGATACAGGATAACTATTGAATTCTAGTGCCTGGTAAAATAGCAGCTCAGTGACAAAACTGCAATGTATTAAATCGCTCTTTGGTTTTGTTCTACAATGACTCCCATGTTAGGAGTACAGTATAAATATTTTTAATATAAATAATGTCACTACTTTTAAAAATGTATTGAGATTTTTATCATACAGAGAAAGGTCTGAAATCCTCATTGTCTGTCTCTTCTTTGCATTCTTTACTCCAAATAAAGATAAAGGACTCCTAGGAGTCTGTCACTTGACCATGGAAATATTCTGTTGTCTTAGGTATAATCAGCTGCTGCCTTCTGAAAATTCCTTAGCAGAGTATGTGGAATTCTGCATGAGGGGAATTGAATTGCAAAACCCCTCCCTGCTCTGCTGAAATTCTAGGCCAAGCTGAAATGCCATAAAACAATTTGGGGAAGTTATTGTACCTCGGAAAGCCTTGGGTCCTTATTCTAATTAAGCTGCATTCCCTGCAGGAGGTGGTACCAAGGTGTTTAATGACCCCTTAATGCTCCTGTGCCGAGCAGCCTCTACTGTGCTGCCACACGACCTCTAAATCCAGATGACTGCCTGGAAAGCTAAAGGGAATTACATGTATGGAAGGTAACACATTAGAGACACCAGAAATCACAGTGCTGTTCCTCTTCAGGTTGTCTCAAATAAATGCGAGACCTTGCCATTGCTACCCCACAGTAACAGAGGCAATACTGTACCACTGCCTGCTCTGGATTCTGCCAGCAGCCACTGGTGAAGCACAGAGATAGTGATTATTCTAATTGAGAGGGGAGCAGGGTACTCACCACCTCTGCACCTCAGAGACACAAGTTTAATGCACCTAGCAGAAGGGTGACCTTTTTAGTCTGCTCCAAGACACACTAAACAAAGATATTTAAATTTGTGGTCTTGGAAGACTAAAATAAGCAGGAATTTTAGAATCTAGTTAGTGATGGGAGAAGATGGAAAATGTAATAGTAGAGTGAAATAATTTATTCCCTGATACATATATGCACCCTAACAGGCACCCTGACATTACAATTAATAATGCTGTGGAAGTCTCTGACTTTTCCCAGTGCTGTTCTTCCTTTCATAATTGTCAGCTCAGGTGGGGCACTGATGCACAGTGATGATAACGACAGTAACTTGTTCTTGAAAGAAATTGAAAATGGCACTGCTAATAATGCCTGAACTGCTACAGCATCTCTGCAAATTGCAACGGTTCAGCAGCATTGGAAGAAGATGTAAATTGAATGAAGTCCCATATATCTTAATATCAAAGGCATATGATATTTGTCTATTTTACTGATTGCTAAATGTTAAAACCTTGGATTTGGAAGAAAAATTGCTCTTTAGAGAGGGCTATAACAAAACACAATTTAATCACTGAATCTAAGTGTGCTGTGCTGGCCCTGTAAACAGAAGGAAATTTCACTGAATTTATACAAAAGCAACATAGGCCAATGAAAAATTATCAGTGCTAAATAGAGCAGTACTCTGGTTATGGATGCAGGAGAATTGGAAAATATTGGTTTATAGACAGGGCAATCAGTAAATTTAATAAGTCGCTCCTGTAGTTAGTCAAAGTAATTAACACAAGGGCATATAGGGCAATGTGAGCCAGCAGACTCTGGCACTGGAATAACTGACTGTAAGAGAGCCATTAGCTCATGATTAAGTAGTTTATCACCAGAAGTCAGCTTATGTAGTCATAAGTAGTTATTTATAACTATTTCTGACTGGTACTACGGTTACACAGGGCATTACACAGCCTGGGGAAATGGAATATACTCTGTTTCATATGGGAAGGTTTTCTGCTTTGCTTGTTTCAAGCCAACATGAAATTTTCACGTCCCTGATGAAATGGGGTGTGTTGCCAGCAAACAGGAAAGATTGTCCTCTGGTGATCAGGGTAGGAGGGCAACATAGGCAGCATTTTCATTTCTAGGTCTGTGTTTTTAGAGCTGATGTCAAGAGGACAAGATAGAAGGCAGGAATGTGTTTCTAGGCTGGTATCTGGAAAAAGGCTCTGCATCTTCTGAGAAAGAAAAGTTGCTTGGATGAGCATGTTCTACCATTAGAGATACAGCTGGTGTGTGACTGGAATATAGCAAGGATGGTGTCTTCAGAGATGATTACATCAAAACCCTTTAAAATGGGTTAGAGAAGTCTGAATGCAGTCTTTGAATGTAGGGAACCTGTACGGAACTTCAGGAGTTTCACTGAACTGGAGTTGAGTGAGATCATAGAGTATTTTGCCAGGTGAGTTTGTGAAGAAAAGAACACAACTAGGGTACATCAGCAGAATCCCTCTTTGTTAAACTTCAGTCTAACCAGTCATCTGCAAAGATAAAAAAAGTCCTCTGATAAAATGAAGTTCACAGTGCCAACTCACTCCTGGAAGGTGGAAAATTTGGGAGCAAAAGAAGAGGTTGCTAACTATTAATAATGCTTCTTCATCCCAATTTCCTTTCATATCCTGTGAAAATGCCCACCTGTAACTTGGAAGGCTGTAAATTCCACTGCAAGAGCAACTTTGCATAGTCTTGTCTTGAGTTTTAAATGGAAATAAACTGCTGGCCAGTATTACTCGGAATTTCCCAGGTTGATGAGATTGTTGTTGCACTACTTTATGTTGTTATGGGGAAGGAAAAAGGCTCCTGAGAGCAGAGAAATACACCTGAGAATTTGTCCCACTTCTCGTTCCTGTTCGGTATAACAACAGTGAATTGTAATTTCCTCTGAATTTCACTGCTCAGATATCTCTGCTCAACCAAAATGAGCCGTATCAAAATGCAGTGACTCAGTTGTACACTACAGCTGGGTATACATCATGGGCAGATTTGTGTGGACCTACTCAGAAATGGGCAGTCATAGTTAGAAAGACTTGGAAGAGAAGGAGAAATGGAAAGGAGTGAAGACAGTAGGTAGATCACGATAAAAGTGTAGGACAAGTGGATGGAGAAAGCTAAAAGAAGAAGAAGGTGGCAATAAATATCTTGATTTTACTAAGTATTTGGCAGTGGTAGTTTTAATAAAAGAAAACTACATAAGAGACCACATGGGGGCAGGGCTAAATCAAAGATCAATATCTCTGTGAATATTCCTAGTATTTATGTTAAAATGGTCATTTCATGTGAATGGGCCTCACTGCTACTGACTCTTGGTGCAAATAAGGGATAAGCAAAGTCTTATACAAACACAGAAAGATCACTGGTAACATCTAAAATATCTGGCCTCTAATAATGAGCTTTATTTGGTTAGAGTTCCTCTCTGAAAATCCTGCAGGGTTTTTTTAGTGCACCATGTGCTCTAGTGACCATCTCCTGTCCAATGTAGGAAACACAGCTGGTATTTGTTTGCCTAGTGTTGGCTGTCCATAAAAATTGCTGATGGATATCATCAAATTCTCTTTCCATAGCCAGTGGAAGTTCATGGCATATATGTCACCAAAAGCTTTACTTTGATATGGTATGAGAGCAGTAAGGATACATCAAGAATCACAAATTTGTCAAGTCCTAGAAATTGTCAAGTCCTATTCATTATTGGAATAAGAGATATTTTCTCTCTTGGGAATTTTACTGTCTGTGATGTTTAAAGAGAAGCTGCAATCATTCAAGCTCATAGGAAGTAAGGATTAATTCCCCAGATTTATTGTTGGAAGCACAGTGTATGTTATCCCTTAATGAAAAGAATACCCAACATGAAACAGATAATACTGTAGGTTTTCCATAATACAACAAGCAGCCTAGATCCAGCCCCCTGAGGCTGTTTGGATTTTCAGGGATTTAAAATTCTGGCTAAGCAGTGATGTTCATGTTATGAGTTCTTTCTTTGAATTGATGTGTCTAGGGCTTTTTTTTTTTTTTTTTTTTTTTTAGTTGCTATAGNTTGTGCTTTATGTGTATCAGCCTGTAATGACTAGGGATCCATATATTGTAATTCTGCAACAATTTAAAAAGTAGTCACTAAAAAGTCGTGGTTTAATTCATCAGTGTGTGGCTAATTCCTGATTGTCACTCCTCCTGAAGAGTTACAAGTGATAATTTACACTTGTAGATGGAGCATGTGCACAACAAAGTGCTGCTGCCTCAGCCAGCTCCATGAATTCTACTGCTTAATTGACAATGCTAATCACAGAACTATTAAACTTTAATAATCGGGAATCAATGGGTCATTAATTTGAGATTGCTATAATCACAGGATGCACAAGTGTAGAATTTCACTGGTGAGATTGAATTTATTAATTTAATTTCTTAAAGACATATGTGTCAGAAGTAGGTATTGAACAAATAGTAATTACGTGGAAATGTGTTTCTTTGCTTTCAATCATATTTATTTACTTTTCACAAAAGCATAGTTCTCACAGTTCTCCGGTGTGTCATGCTACCTGAGAATTTTTTGGTTTTTAAATAATCCCTATGAATTTCAGAAATTTTTTGTGGTTATTTCATCCCAGCATGGTTTTCTCTAGGGCTGTCCCAGCTCTAGCAAGAAAAAAGGCAAGCAAAATAATCAACACTTCCTTGAAAATAGAACAAGGCTCTCTGCTGACCCAGTCAGTCAGTTTTGATTACCAAAAGCATCTATGTTACAGAAACTCAGCCCTTGTCCTTTTCTTGTACAGGGATTTGATATTCCTTCTGGGTACAAAAAAGCCTGTCCATGCCCTAGCACTGAATCCAAGTCTCTATGGATATTTAATACTTGTCCTTACAGGTATTATGGTCTCTTCTTGCAGGAATTTAGCACACAGCCAGCTACTTCATACATGGGAGCACAAGCAGTAATTTGGAGATACTTTGCTTTATTTCTGAAACTTTTTTGTAATTTAAATTTCTTGCTTGGGTACTTGCAGCACATCCTTATTTCAAGGGGCAAGCAAAGCAAGGGTCAAGAGGTATGTCTGTACCTCTCGAATCCTTAGGTATTGCTTTAATGCTCCTGTGGCTTGTTTTCAAAGAAAGAACACACTTCTGTAAGCCAGTTAAACATCTACATGGATGTGTCCATTATTATGGCATCACACTGCAATTCCTACTTCTAATGTAACCAGAAAAACAGAATAAAATATGCACTCTCATTTGTTGTTCAGTCTTGATCCTCAGCGAAGGAAGCTTCCCATGCAGCTTGTAAAAATTTAGGCATAGTAGCAGCTGTGAACATCTAATTCTCCCTGCAGGGTGCTGGCAATGTACTCCAAAGTAATGGTTTTCACTAATTGCATACTGCACTGACCATGGAAGCCTTTCACTATCCCATGGCAGAACAGTAGGATTCCTATGGCTTTTCTATTTAATTGAAAGTGAATAGAAGGGACTGTTACCATTGTCTTCTGAGACAAAGTGAGGCTTCCACAAATTGCAGAATTTTAGACAAATGGTTAACACTTTGTTAACTGTTAACTATCCCTCGCTTTCATTTGGAAAAAAAAATGAACCCTTAACATAAAATCCAAGAATTTTCAGTAGGCAGGATTCTCTCGAGGTATGTCATGCTACCACTTCTAAATTAAATGGAAAATGGGGTGGTTTTGCTCTGGCTCAAAATTAAAGCTCAGGAACAAGAAAAAACCCAACTCACCAAATAAAACAATGAGTAACTTCCTGGAAGTTACAGGGCCTTTTTTTCCTCAGCTTTTTAATACAAATTTTTGAATAATACTTTTGCAATCACCCAGGAGTGATTGTCTTGATGGAGATAGTGCATCATTTATGTTCTGAGTATGTTTTCACCTTCATCACTTAGTGCTTAATCTTCATACTACTGAATTAGCTTTGAGAAAAATAGGAATAAACTCCAATATGTAAAAGTAGTCTTGATTAGACAAGAGAAATCAACTGTATATCTGTGTATTATATTGCACTGTGTAACATTATAAATGTGCCTTTGAGCACTGTAAGGACAGAACAGGTTGGAACACTTGGAGCAGAGCAGGTGCTTTGTAGGGAAGGTGTTTATCTGTCCCTCTGTCTTTGGACCTTTGTGCAGTGAGGGCACTGAAACTCGAGCTGCCCTGCATCTCTTTGTGGCAGTGCATGGCTCCTGAAGTGATACTCTTTGAGTACAGAGAAAGTTAAACAAGGTACATGGAGGTTGCTTTAATTTACAAGCTTGTGGAGCTGAAGATGATGTCTGTTTTTCATCTGTACTGGACCAAAAAGAGATTTGCTAGAGAAGCCATTCAGTGATAGCGACAAGAAGGCAAAAATGAATTCCACTGAGAGGAATCTGAGTAAGAAAGATGAGGGGATCCATCAAATGACAAGAGGACAAAGAGCTGGATAACTGAGGAGAGACCAGTTCTTTTGTCAGCAGAGAAATGATGGTATTTGTTACATTTTTGTGAATATTTGAAATTTTGTCAGGTGGAAGGAGGGACCATTTTTTAGCTTGTTTTTGCTTCACAGCTTTGGCCTGAATGCCTATTTATAGTCATAGCTGTGGGAGTTGCATGCAGTGCTGATGTATGACTTTGACTGGGATTACTTTGAACACTTTTAGGCTTCTGCTTGTTTCATATTTGTCCCTCAAAATTAAAGGAGTTAAATACTTTGCTCATGTGACCCTGTGAGTTTGTTGTCAACTGGGTCTTTTTGAAACAAATTCTGCCCTTTACAAGGACAAGTAGAGTAACTTAAATGAAAGAATGTTTGAAAAACCTTGAAGGGAATTATTTCTGCGTGGGAGAGATGTTTTCAGAAGCATTAGGATGAGTTAATTCTGACGAGAATGCCAAGGCTTTAATATGCTAGTTTATATGCTTGAGGCAGCCAGTAAGCAAATGCCCAAGTACCGTATGTACTGACATTTACAAATCACAAACAGATTTATATATTGTGATTCCACAACTTTATCACAGGAAGATCAGGCTCTGCTGTTCAAAACAGATGATAGAAGCAGAATTAAAGATTCACACTTATGAGAATACAAGCATCTGTCTGGTGTTTGTTAAATGGGACAGAAAGTAAGAGGAATGCATTTTAAATACCTGGAATAGCCTTGTGAGTAAGGTGCTAGCTGAATGGTTACCCAGAAGATTTATTCTGGGAAAGCCACTTTGCCTCTCTGTTTCCCTCCCCTCAAGGAATAATTATTCTTTTTACTATTCTCATTCAGGCTGAGAGTTATGCTGTGTAAGAATTAGAGCTGCATCAGAATCCTTTTCTTTTGAGGTGTTGGATTTCTTAAAAAGCATCTCCTACTGCCACTTATAACATCCCTGATTTGTTAAAAGTGAAAATATCTGGAAATGCAAGCTCTTCCTGAAACTAAAAGTTTGAGTAATCTTGTTTTGGGAAAGTATTCTCAGGGCAGAAGGTTTCTGAAGTTGGCTGATGTCACCTCGAGCAGTCATGCGTCATGACATTCTGGGCATGTACCTGTGGCAAGTGGGAGAATGCCTCAGAAGGGAGTTAATCCTGGGCTTCTCACAGCCCAGGCAATTGTCCTCAACATTGGATTCTCAAGGAGTCTGGGATTTCTCTTTACTATTTTAGCATATCTATGATGCATATGAATATTCAAGGGCCCTGTGGTTATTGTCTCATTCACTCAGGAAGCACAGTCACAGCTCTCAAAGGATGGTGCTGACTCCTTTCTTGGTGTTTTTTTTGTTTTGTTTTGTTGTTTTTTGTTTTTTTGTTTTTTTTTTTCCAATATCAGTGTAAATTTAGTTAGGAATTTATTCTGCTCTGTTTTTTATTCTCCTCTGAAATGACAAACAGAATATACATGAGTATAATCCTAAAATAATGGATAACATTTTAAAGTGGTTTAGTGTTGAGCATTGTGTAGTATAAATGTGGTAGCACAGCCTGAGAGCTTTCAGGCTTGGCTTGGCGTCCTGGCTTGACCTTGGACCTGCTTGTCCCTCTGGACTTCTCCAGTGGTTGTGGGACTGAGACAGACCCTGATCAATGCCTCTGTGACCCATACTTCCATCTCAGTGCCCCTCCTTCTGCTCAGCCAGGTCCCTCCACCCCCCCGCCCTGCTGTCCCCAGGTCCCATCCACCTTTCCTTCTGGTACCAGCCAACAACTGCTGCCCCAAGCCCAAACCCTGGTGCAGAGAGAGAAGTTTCATTTTTAACTTGTAAAATTGATGGGTGTAACATTTAAGTCAGGCACTTCTCCTGTGGCAATATGAATTTCTGGGTGTTTAACACAGTTAATGAAATGAACATGTGAGTGAACAGTTGCAATAATGGGAATTCTGCACTCACATTCAGGCTTCACATCATAGAGTCATGCCATGACTCCAAATGCATTTGGCTTTAACTTTATTGATCTCATCATTTTAAAAAATGTTTCCAGCATTTCATCATTGTCTCAGTCCAAGTTTTTGTAGGAAATTATTATTGTTCACTTATGATCACTAATTATGAAATCTACAGCATTTAAAATACTGCTAACATCTTCCTAGTAATGAAGAAACTAGACTTTTTATATAAACAATGTTTTTTGTGGTGTTTTCTTAATCAGATATTGTCTTAGTCCTCTCCCCTTCCTTTCTTTTTTTGTGAAAATTTAAGTGTATTCTGAAAGATTCTTTCTCCTGAGAGTTGCAAAACACTTATTTGAAAGGAAACCAAAAATCTCTTCATAATCCTGGCTGATGGGCCAATCAGCAGTCATCAAAAAAGAAATAATAATAATAATAATAATAATAATAATTATTTCTATACTAGATAGATTTCCTCTCTTTAAATAAACTCAAAGATTTCATGCAAGATTAATGACACATCACACTTACTATTATTTAACCAGTAGATAATGGACCCACAAGGCAGACAGAAAAATAAAAGCAGAGCTGTTCCTTTGCTTCAGAGAGAGTGAGTAAGCTTTGTATGCTACACTACAGTCCTGCTGCACCTGAAGTTTTGTAATTTACAGTTCTACAGAAAGAATCTCAGAGAAAAAAGGCATCACTCAGGTTCAATTTCCCATTCTTCCTCCTGAAGCGTTACCCATTCGTGCATTGCAAGCTGCCTCTTGTCAGAGCACAGCCCACTTTCACTGTGGGTTACATGATAAAATGTGCTGGAATAATTCTCTGCATCCACTGCACCTTTTATCAGTAGCTAGAAAGTCATTCCTGTAACAGGAGGAGTGGGAGGGAAAGGATTCCCATGGAACTGATGGAAGGATCTAATGCCCAGCTAATTTATTTCGTGGCCATGATGTCAGTCATATATCATGGTGTGCTTATTCCTGTGCAGAGCACATAACTGCATTTCTGTAACTTGCCATAATTTGTGAAAAGTTTCCACATTTTCTGCCTCATCCTTAAGTTTTTCTTTAAGGGTTAGAAGAATGCTGAAAAACACACAGTTGGAAATCAGCTTCAGGTCTGAAACATCCTCCTGACTTTTTTGCCATTAAAAATGTGAGTATTTCAGGGGTATCTCTGCCTTGGTGCAGAGAAAATTTTCAGATAGGTTAGATACATGAAGGGGTCTGGAAGGAAAATGTCTGTGTAGTAGGAAGGAGTTGTATCTCATGTGTTGACTGCTTTTATCTAAAATTAGAATTTATATCCATTGACTCAGTTTTACTCCCACAGACCTACTGACATCTGTGTTACCTATAGACAGGGCACCTCACCTCTGTCCTCTCCAAACTGAGAAGTGGATGAGCTGTAGCTTCTTTTGTCTCAAAAGCCTGGGAAGGAGCCTTAAATTGTTCAGAATCTACATTAATCATAGGGCATTAGAAGCTCTCCCAGAATTGTCTGTATGATTAAAAATGCTAATGCTTTTCTGGTTATTTTAATCCCATGTTGGTTAAGCAGCACAGTGTTAAAAGCTGCAGACAAAGAGGAGACAAAATATGTTTGTGAGGAGGAGCTCATCACTGCCTGGAAAGAGAAGTGTCTGGAGAATTAGAGACAACAAATACCAATATGGGTAAAGGTGATGTACAGAGAAACAAAAGCAAGGAAGGTACGGGTGACAATCAGAAAACAATCCTTAAAGGAAAATCCTCTGCTTACTTTGGTACAATCCCTGCAGGGAATTAGTGCCTGGGTGGGAAGTCATGGTCTGTAGCTGTCAGAATCATGGTGGTGAAGGTGCTCAGGCTGTTTGGTGTCAAATCCCAAACCTGTCACAGCCTTCTTGAGGGACATCAGTCATGTCAGCTTGATGTGGGGACAAGAAACTCCCACATCACTGCACACAAATCCTGAATCAGCTTGTCATGCATGTTATTTAAAAACAAACAAAAGGTGACCCCAAACTTCTCATTCTACTAAAAAAGAGCCTGGTTGGTGCTGGTGCAGCCAGGTTTACCGTGGTGGTCACCTTTGCTCTGGTGTCCCCAAGGATGGGACAGGTATTTGGAACATGTCTGTGACCAGCGGCATCTTCCAATTTTCCATTCTCCCCTAAACTGGAGCAGGCTATATACAACTCTTGGAGAGAGCCAGGCTGTCCAGCAGAAGATTTCTAGTGCCTGAACAACAGTGTTTGTTTCCCTGCACTGCCATCAGTATAAATTACAGAATTGTTAATGACAATGGCACTGAGGGTGGTTCTCCTGGTCAGGCAGCAGCTGTTCTGCAAAGCCTGGTACTTACTGTCCTTGTTGATCTGTGCAGTGAGCCAGCCTTTGGTGTTTGCAGCTGTAAATATAAGGAAGGCAAACAAAATGAAAGATCTCTTTAATTCCAGTGTTGTACTATCAGCTTCAGGGCCTATTGCATGAGCTGTGCATGATCCAGTGTTTGCTCTTGTCTCCTTTTGTTTAGAAACAGGAACCACTGCTGGCCAGGCTCAGGCTCTGGGTTCCTTGCAGACTGTGAGCAGTGAGAATCTGGGAGCTGCTTGCTGCAGGGTAAGGGATTTTCACCTGTCCCCAGTTCTTTCCACATGTGCAGGACAGCCACTAAATGACTGAGAGGGAAGATGGCCATGGATAAATTTACTGTGCCAGTAAACAGAGTTCCAAGAATTCCAGCAGCCTTCCTCAGCAAAGGCAAAGTTAATGTAATTCTAATGCATCAGTTCAGGGCTTGGATTGCCTTGTTCTGGTTTACACTGGAGCACAAGTCACATGTGAAGATAGGAGCTATCCATTTCAGTTTTGTTTCCAGTTTTATATGATGCACGTGATTTCTCTGTGCTGTTTGCACAATGTCCAGCACACCAGTGCTCTCCAAATCCCCAGCTCACTACACCCATTGATGAGAGCCTGTGTGTATATCCAAACTTCTGGACATGCTGCACCCACTGTGATGGTTTACATTCCATAGTCTGGAGAACCTGGTCGTATCTGCTTTGGAATAAATTGTGGGTGGATTGAAATAGCTGCTTCCAGCAGCACATCTGGAAAAGTGCTCATAATGACAACAGAGCTAAGAGCAGAGGGCTTAGCTGATTCCTGCCCCTGACCCCATATTTTATTTGATCTAAAAGCACAGATCCTGTGATAGCAGCCTAGCACTGGGTCAGCTGTACTGATGTCAATGAAAGCCCTAAGATTTATGCTTCACATTTACCGAGCAGAGGAGCTTTGATTGTTTAAGACATGGCCTTTCCCCAGCTGTTTGTTTTTCCAAGCATAGAGTCAGGCCAGGCTCCTGTGGCTGAGGCAGGTGCCTGTGCCAGCAGAGCCATCTGTGAGGGCTGCACCCAGCCCTCCACCTGCATCCCTCTTCCCTGAGTTTACACTTTCAGCCCCTCTGACCCCTCAGGTCTGCCGTGTCCTCCTGGCAGGAAAGCTGCTCTGCCTCTGCACAGCTCACCCCTCTTAGTGCCAGCTACTGCCAGATCCTCCATAGGGGAACAGCCCCACAGCACTCAACCTCCTCCTAAATATTAAGAGGACACACATGTCAGTCCTTTGGGATGCTGCTGTTTGGAAGAAAAAAACCCAAACAAACAAACAAAAAAAAACCTGTGAAAGTTTTAAGGGAAAAGAAAGAAATTCAGGAAATTCTCTTACACCTGAATATCCACTTCCAGCTGGCTTGAAAAAAATGCCAGTGTTGATGTGGAGTCCAGGATAAAGCAAAATTAAAGCTTTTGTTTAATGCTTTTCCCAAGAAAATGTGTGATCATTGAGACCTGTAAGGCAAGATGTGCATATTTCTTGTGAAAAGAAAAGACAAGCACTCTAATGGGCTTCAAATATTCCTAGATATGCCGTGGTGTCTCTGGACTGTAGTCAACCTCATATTGCAGATTTTGAGGTTATGTCTTTTTGAGAAGAAAAAGGAACAAGGGGAAGCAATCTGGGAGACTGCAAAGGAAATCATTGTGTTCACCAGACCTGTTTGATATGCATGTCAGAAAGGCTCCAGGAAATTAAGTTTTTGTTAAGCATTTCTTCCCATCCAGTCCCCTTCTGGCTGGGAAGCCCTGACAGTGAAGTACAACTGTTGTCCTGCTGGGATAAAAGCCAACCACATCTCTTCCTTCAGTGTCAGATATAACCTCATACCAGGCAGCAGCTCTGAAGCTGGGCAATCCAAGTAGATTCCTTTTCAAATCTGAAAACTCAATCTCCAAAACGTCAGCTTTCTTCTAAGCCTACAGAGTTTTCCATCAGCTGAAACCTTGCCATTCCAACTCACACACAGGCTCAGGACACATGGAAAGCAGGAGAGGGAAGGAAACACAAGGAGGTGAGTAAAGCTGAGCACATCCCTTCTGTTTTCTCTCTGGCACTGCCGAAGGGGCTGTGTTCATAATGACAGAAATTAGTCCCACAGCATCAGTAAAAGAGATCTCAAAGGAATTTATGAAAGTAACTGTTTTATAGTAAACTTTTTGTTTCTTTAGTTCTGACTACACAACAAAAGATAACATGAAATCAAACATGACACCCTACCTGCAGGACTTGACTCTAACAGATGGAGCTGTGTTTAAAAAGCACCACATTGCCAGTTCCAATAAAGCAAAATATACAAAAGTTAAAAGCTAATGGGAGAACTAAAAATGTTTGGTTCTTGGAAGTAGACCAGAAAAGGTGGAAGCAAAGAGCATGCAGGAGAAAACTCTTACATGGAGATCAAAGGAAGAAGCTGGTCACCAGAGTAGAAAACCAGAAGGACTGATAAATGTATTTCTGAAGTGCTGGAACTTGATATTACCAAGGAAAACTCAAACATTTCAAGACAAGCATGGTCAAGATGCAGATATATTTAGATTACTTTATGGGTAAAGATGGCATTTCCAAGATTCTTTTAAAACTCTGAACAGAAGTTTTAGTGGAAATAACATCCCTTTTGGTGAAGTTTGAGATCACCTTCTGGTGTCTATCAACACAGCTCCACCAAAGTCATAATATGAATTGCCAATTATATTCAGTGAGGATCTCAAAACCTGAAGCAAGTCTGATAACCCTGGGAGTAGCTTTGAGTCTCCTGTGTTAATGGTGAATTTAAATAATTAAAACGTCCACAAGTTTAGTCATAAGCTGGTTTTGGAAACATGAATTGCTCAGACTTCACAACTTCTGCCTTTGTTACAGTATTTACTGTCCTGCTTAGGGTATCCATTTCCAGTTCTTGGCAACTAATACGAGAATTTCAACTTCTGTTAAGCTTTTGGGTATATGAAGAAGAATTTTTCAAGTAAGTATTGACTGAACCTTGAAGATGAAAAAAAAAGAATCAGAAGGCAAAGAGTAAAAAATTGCAAATTTTAATTGAAATCTCATGGTTCTGAAGCTTCCAGTTCAGGATTGCTGAATTCTTTGGGCTGGCAACCCTGGCACATTGCTTAGGGTAGCTGAGTGAGTAGTGCCGGTTCAACAAAAATAGCCAAAGCTCTTCCTCTAGGCATTAAAAGCTCCAAAATAAAAACTGTATACAGACTACTAATTGCGTACTTTTCTTGCACAAATGCATGAAATTAAGTGATATCAATTCCAAGCACACAGAGAACAGAGAAAAGGACTTCTACCCTCACTTGCTGTAAAAGATCAATTTAAACTTCTCTTAAGCACACTGGCAAATCTTCAGGTGTGGTTGGTATTGAGGCTTCAGGTTGTTTCTGACAGGATGCAGCTGAGTGCCCAGCCATGAGGCAGAGACTCTAATCCTGTAGATTAAATACATGTGAGGAGTCTCTTGTGTCCAGCCCCAGGGACAGCTGGAACCCCTCAAGGAAGGGAGATTTGGAGGGAGGGGTGCAGGATAAAAGGTTGGGTTTAGACCAGCAGCACTTGAAGTATGAGTAGCAGTAAAGTGCTTTCCCAGAGCTGGGGGGATTTTTCCAATGTTCCATGTTAATATGGAGTGTTAAAGGATGCTGCTTGCTGAGCTGCCTGCTGCAAGGTAAGGGATGTGTCTTCTGCTGGATGTCATAAGCTGCTCTGGAGGTACCTTGCCCATTTGTAAAATGTCTGCCTCGGTGTTTATTTCTATTTCTGGAGCTCAGAAGTGGAACAGAGTAGGTTGTGTGTTAGTGATTGAACTGTAAGAGCATGCAGAGCCTATCTAAGGAGAGCAAAATGCCCTCAAGCTGGGACAGATGAGACACAAAGCTTAAATTGCTGGCACTAGAGGATTTAGCAGGAGTGCTAGAACAGCTGAGTGGGGTGTAATGCATCAATAAGTTGTGAAGGAAACTACTTAACCAAGAGGGCCAGGGGCTGAAGGGCTTCCATGGGGGTCTGGATTCAGTAAAGAAGGTTATCTTTGGACATTGTCTAAATGGGAGGGTGTGAGGAATTCCTTTGTGAATTGTTGTGCCTTTTGAATTGATGGTCTTGAGACAGCCCCTCACCATGGGCTACCCTCTCTTTTCTTGTCTCTGCTCTGTTGCCTTGACCAGAGGTCCAAGTGGTAGTTTACACATCAGGTGACCAAGGCAGAGCAAGGAAATGAGTGGGCTAAGGGGGGGGGGGGATGATTTTTATCAGTTGCCATATACATTACCACTTAAACTCTTCTGCTTCTTATATGCAGCAGTAGCACAGTCACATTTCACTATACTCAGTCCAGAATCTTCCTTGTGTTGTTGTTGTTGAATAGTTGTTGGTTTTGCCTTGCCTTAATTTGCCTTTTTTTTTTTTGGTGGTTGTTTTTGTAATTAAAAGTATTAGAGGAGCTGGTGTTTTTAAAACATGGTATTTTTAGCACAATCAGATAACTTTAAAGAGAATTAAAAAGCCATTTTAATGTAATGGAATGCTAGAGACATAAGGGGCAACAACGCAATTTCACTGTAACCTTTTAGGAGAAACCAGTGTAAAATGCCCTGTATAATCTTCTAGCCATGTCTTGTCAAAAGCTGGCACAGAACTATCACCTTGAAGGCCTCTCTTGTAACAGTTCATACATTACAGCTGCTTGTTATTAAACTTGATTTTTCTTTTGGAATCATTACATTGATTCATTTGTTCCTTTTGCCTCAATAGCAAAACTAATAAAACTATTTTCTTGGACAAAATAAAAGATATTACACCTCTTAAATTACCTATGACTTTATGTTCTCCCACAGGAGTTCTTGCTTCTATTTGTACAAATTGTAAGATAATTGAGCCCAGACTTCTGCCCCTTTATTTTTTTTTTTCCCAAACAGCTATTTCATCTTTGCTTTAACCAAAGACTTTTGTTATAACTGGATCTTCCAAGATTTATTGCGATAGAAATTGCTAATGCTGAACCCTGCTATTGCTGGTAGTTGTAAGCACAGGAGGTGTGTTGTACCAAATACTAAGGTGCTAGTGAAGAACTAAAAGATAACCTGGATTTCTGTGACTTTCTGGCAACTTCAGCATTGACTTGAACACTATTTCTTCCCTAATACTCCTGTCTGGGAATGCTGTTACTGCATTCTGTTCTTTATTGATTTTTTGTATCACCTTTTGGTGGAAGTATTATTTTCTAATTTCTTCTGCTGCTTTTTCTTCTCTGTGTGTTTGGTTAAAGGCTGTGCATATGACATATATAGTAACTCAGGAGTACTCAGGAGATGCAGTCTCTATTAGTAGATTAAAAGCTGCCTTTAGGTAATGATTTTTTCTGAGGGAATCCTCTATCAGCTCCTCTTATTGCTGTTTTTCCTGAGGGTCTGTTTTGCAGCTATCCTTTGGATGCACTGAAGTGCCATAAATTTATTTTTAGGTTATGTGGCTCCATTAGTGGAATTGCATCCCTGTGCTGTGTTTTTCCCTTTGGTCCTCCTTGCTGTGTGGCCCACAGAGATTTGCTCTGGCACAGAGGGATGGCTCCTGGGGGGTGTCTGTGCTGCTGTGTTGGTCTCTGACATGGCAAGGGAGTTGCTCTCCATTAGGTGCGAACTTTGGATTTAAAGGCTCAATCCTGCAGATTTGAGTCTCTTATTAAAGAAAAAAACCCCCATCCATCTATACTAGTATCTCAAAAATTATGGTTTGAGTGTTTCAGTTTTGCAGGGAGTTTATTTAAACCTGTCTGCTCAGTCCCAACTGAGCACCTGATTGAGAACAACTGCACTGGAAGTTGAATTTTGGAGCTGTGTGCTTTCTTTTTTTTTTTTTTTTCCTTTGAGCTGTCATGGGTCTAATTACAATCTCTGTCCACATCTCCCTGGGCAGGTTTGCTGGGCACAGATTGATGCTTGCTCTCCCTGGCACATCAGCTCCTGCAGGAGAATATTGATGTCCAGGACTTGCCTCTTGGTAGAATTTCAGCTTCTGATTACTGCACTTCATATTTTCATTCTTAGGGGATATATAGCAACTGAAGGAAAGAAAACAGAGGATTTTGTGAACTAAATGGTCTTTACTCACTGACAAAGTGCTGGGGATATGGCTAAAGTGAGCTATCTTTGCTCTGCTGATGGGGATTCCTGCTGCTCCTTGTAGAAACCCCTCGAGCTGCTTCCTCTGAGCTTGCTGAGATGTGCTGGCAAATTGTGTCTGTTGCTCAGTGAGCTAAGCACTTTCTTCCAGGTTTTTTTGAGCTTAAAACTTACTCTTAATTGAAAGTCAGCCTTAACTGCTTGGTTGCAGCCTACCTTTCTCTGTTGCCTCAGTGCAAGGAAGCAGAGCAGATGTGATTTCTTTCAGTTTATTTCCCTTTATTCTAATTCACTCTCCTTACAAGCAAGTTTGCTGTGATGATGGCCAGCAGCAGTTTCTGGCCTGGAAGATGTAGCATAGATTACACTGTGCAGCTGGTTATTGAATATTTCACTTCATAATCAATGTGAGATTTCCTCAAACTTAATTTTCAGGTTATCTTTGATGGAATCTGATGATCCCACCTGACACTGTTTAGCTTGTAGATGGAAAAATGGAAGAAATCTTCTAGAAATAGCTTATTTTCAGGCTTTTTCTTCTCTGGCTTTTCTTTTCCATTGCAGTGCAATTTGAGATTTGCATCTTTTGTTTGCAGAACCTCACGCTTGAGGCTCACAACATTGAGAGCAAAAATTACTATTTGTTAGGCAGATGCTTTTGAGTAAAGAGTCCTTTCATCTTTTCTGAGGAGCTGATACTTTGTTAAGCCTGTACCAAATTAAAGTTGCCTTTTTTGTCGCTTGGTTACTGTGAGAACCAATCTAAGCCCTGATGTATCACATGCAATGGAGAAAATACAACTTGTGTCACCTGAGAAACCAGTTCATAAAGGTGTCTTGCCATCAGGGTTTTGGGATTTGCCGTCAGTCAGTCTTTAGAGAATTCTGTTGGGATGTTGTCCTCAAAAATATTAAAAAGATGGAAAACAAAATGTGCTGTTAAATGCGGGTTGCAGGAAATTGATATTTTAAATAAATGATGGTACATTGTAGAGATTAGTGATGGCACAGGAGAGTTCTGGGGAAATAATGAGCTGTCTAAATGGTCAGGAATGAATTTGCCTTCATTCTGTCACCTCAGATGTGCAGGAGCAAAAAGTGACATAATTTATGACAAGGATATGTACTGCTTAACACTGTAATATATCAGACTTGTGATGTTGTGGCACCAATCACCAAAAAATTCTAGGGTTGTGTCATAAATTAGATTTTGCTGCTTCTGATTGGGCTTTTTATGCTTTATTCACATCAAAAGGCAATTACATTTTGTGCAAAATTAATCTTACCAGTTTAATGGCACATGTAAATTATGCCTTGTAATTTGTCCTTTATTAACACTGTATAGTGGGAGTTTCTGAAACTGAGAGGCAACTAATTATTTTGTTTCTTGGGTAGTGGGGGTACCCCCTAGGATTTAATTTTTTTACTCTTTACTTCAATTAAATGTACATGTAAGAGATGTATTTTGAAGTTTTTAAGGACTGCATCTGTACTACTTACAGGAATTATCTTAATAGTCCATGTGCTAATGTCTAAATGCTCTCAGCAAGCCAGGGCTCAGCAGGTTCTTACACAAAACTGTGATAAACACCAAACTCAGACCTATGTTTGCACAGGGATAAGGGAGAATGGCTTTAAACTGTAAGAGAAGAGGTTTACATTAGATGTTAGAGAGAAATTCTCACACTGAGAGGCACTGGCACAGGTTGTACAGAGAAGTTGTTGATGCTCCATCCCTGGGAAGTGTTCAAGGCCAGGTTGGATGGAGCTCTGAGCAACCTGGTCTAGTGAAAGATGTCCCTGCCCATGGGAGAGGGATTGGAACTTAATGATCTTTAACACACCTTTGAACCCAAGCCATTCTATGATGCCATGATCTTTTTCCTTTGGTAATGAAATAAACTTGGCAACCACAAAAATTGCCCACAATTTAGGTTAATGAAACTTCTTGGCAGACTGAATCTAGAAGGAATGATTGAATACCAAGGGTCTCTACACAAGAAATGAATGACCTTGGAGTAGAGAACAGGATCCCAAAAGGCAAAGCCATATCTACTGAAGGAATGGTGAATATTTGCTGGTCTAAGCTGGGAGCTCTGACAGGAACACAGTAGACACCAATGTGATGGTGACAAATGCAGCAGGAGGATGAGTTAGGAGAGATATTTCCATGGGTTGGATATTAGGAAATGGGCACTCTTTCCATTTTTTATGGAAAGAGTGATAAAATACTGGAATCATCTGCCCAGGGAGGTGGTGGAGTCACCATCCCTGGATGTATTTAAAAAAAGATGTGGCACTCGATGCCATGGTTTAACTNTTTAGTTGAGGTGTTAGAGGATGAATTGGACTGATCTTCAAGGTCTCTTCCAACCTGTTGATTCTGTGAGGGTTTGGGATGCTCTGGTGCCTGGCAGGGCCTCTGCAGGAGCACATTGCAGGCTGTGGCTCTGGGCACCCACTGCCAAGCCAGGTTTGCAGGCTGCAAGATTCCACCTGGACTGGGCTAAGGTTTTTTTGGCCTGGCTGTACATTTTCACTGCTGCTTGTAGAATATGATTAAAACATCATGAAGGAATGAGTGCTAAAATTAAAGGGTACTGTTGGTGCAGAACAAAGTTATAAACAGGCTGGGAATGTGTGTGGGCAGGTTTCAGGATGAGATTTGGAAAAATGCTTGTTGAAATACACTCAAGTAGGAGTGTGGGGAGAGAAAACTGAAGGTTATAAAGGAGTTGTGTGTTGCTGATTGTAATAATAAGAACAAAGTGAGGTAGCACATAGCTAGTGCTTAATTGGGCCTGTTAATGGGCATGTTTGTGTGAAAAGAGCTAAAGAATGTGTTGTTTCCAAAAGTCTGTAATGAGGAAACTGCTTAAAAAGGGCTGAAGAAAAAAATAGCATAGTTGATATGTCTTGTATGGCTGAGGTTGATGATTACTTCAGGGATTGAACAGATATGACAGGTCTCAGTTCTACACTGCTACTGCTAATCATTTAAGCTAATTTTACCACCTGGAAGGTGTAACTATGTTGGTTTTTTTTTTTTAATAGCAAGTTCTCTAGCTAAATTCTTTGTAGAAAGCTTATTTCCTAATGAATGAACAGTTCTTTTTCCTTTGGAAAAGGGATAAACCAAATTATTTCCTAAACTTTTAAAAGGGAGAGAAGTTTGTGTTGAGTTTGGTTTGCAGATTTTTAAGCAGGGGGGAAGGGGGATATTTTTGTTTTTACTCTTAAATAAATAATATCTTTGTGTCTATTAAACAGAGTCCTAGCTATTTTTCTTTAATTACTGTAGTCTGAATAACTGCAGTTCAGATACTGATTTCAGTTTGCAGGTAGTACACATTTGACTGAAGCTTGCTATTTTTAGAGGATATGCATGTCACATCTTGTAATGAAATTGAGCTTGATATTGGTTGAAGCCAAAGTGAATTAGCTGAAGTGTCAGAAGCCACACACTTACTCTGTGCAGAAAAGGTAGTGGTGATTAGTCATGTTATGTCAGCTGTAGCAGTTGGACAGGAAAGAGGAATGATTTAAATACACACTGAAAATGAAGATAGCACTGCTTTTCCCATTAAACTGTTTGCAGGACTGATGCATGAAAACATTTGATTGTTCTTCAGCACTGAGTTGTTGTCCACCTACAATAGCTGAGAGACAAGTGATATGATGTGTGACATTATAGCTTTACCTCACTGATATGTACTTTACATTTCTAAGCAATTTTCTATCCAGAGCTGAGTTCCCTTCACAACATCAGGTCAGTATCACAGGCAGGATTCTGACCAAGACTCTGAAGAAAAGTAGTGGTTTGGGCCTTTTTGAAGCCACAGAAATGAGCTGAGGATTCAGATCCAGTTTTAGTTTTGTGTCTCTAGTCTTGCCTCAAGAAGTGCCCATGTCTAGGCTGCAAGTATTGTTTTGGCCAAGTAAATCCACATTTAGATTTATAGGAACAGAGGAGCATTATTGGTCTGCAAGCTCAAAGAGGAATCATGTGGTCCGAACTGGGCAGAGCTGGTGGCCTTTAGTTGTCAAAAAGCTTCATCCCTCCACTTACCAGTCTTGCTCCTCAAGAGTCAAAACTAAGAGAATGTTGGACTGGTTCACTTATTTCATCCATGGAGCTGCTACGTAAGGTCAAAAAATTAGGGGGAAAAAAATTTGAATGATGATTTTGATTTTGTCCACAGGTGGACACAAGCTAAAACTGAGAAACTTTTGAACAACAGGCTTCTGGAAAAGAATAGGTGTTCTGGAAATGATGGATCTTCTGATTTCTGCACATCTTATTGTGTGACAACCCTTTGTGATATGGAGCTGCATATGAAATAATGGTAGCTGAGAACTGGCCTAGAAATTATGGTCAGGGACAGCTGGACTTGGATCCCTCTGGTTTTTAGTGTCCATCTAATGAGTTAATAGGAGGATTTGAGTTACAACCTGTCCCATATCCACTGGCTGAGCTGGCTCTTTTCTTCTAGCCCATCTTAAACTGAGCACATTTGGCTATCTTGGTGTGCATCCCAGCTGAGCCAACCAGGTGGTTTCCCTGACTCTGGGCTGGGTTTTACGCTCAATTCAATAAATGCTAAATTGGGTCAAATTCTGCTTTGATGAAATCAGTGGCAGGTGTCATTTGGCTGGGATCTTGTCTGTACTCAGGCCACTTTATGCTTTTCTGGCATCCTAAAGGAGACATGAATGACATGGTGAGTATTTTAAAGCCCCTCTGTGCTGCCAGGGTGATACTGTGGGTGTAGAGTAAATGAAATTCCAGGCTAATTGGCTTTAGTGTAAATGAGCACCAGGCCCTTGAGGTTGTTTGGACTGAGTTAATGATGAGATGTTATGTGAGAATGAGTAGTCCAACAGGTTTTAGTTGCTTTGTGGCTGAAGGGGACCCTCTGCTGGGTCTCCTTAGCTAACAGAGCACTCTGCAGGTGACAGGGAGGCAGGGGTGAGCCTTCCTGGAGACTGCAAACCAGCAGGCAAGTGATTGAAATCTGATGGGAATAATATCCATGACATAATGCCAGGGGATGAAATTGGAAAGAAATGACATCCCTTGGGACAGATTGAGAGGCAGAAAAAAAATTTACACTGTTTTCCAGGTAATACATGAATGGTTTGCTGAAGTGTGGCTGATGGCACTTTGGACTGATGTGATCTGAAGTTCTCTGCAGGCTTGTTAAGTGACTTTCCCTCCTCTTCCTGAAATAAGAGCAGCAAAGTCGCTCAGAAGTTTCTCATTACAGAGGATTTATTCAAGATTTTGCATTTCCATCTGCGGTCTGAACCTCTTCAGTGGTTCACTGCCTCGTGTGGTGTGTGAGGTACTTCAGAAGTAAGGTACTAAATCAAATAAACCATTTTATAGCTGTATTGCAGAGTTAAATGGGAGCGGCTTGCTGAGACATAACACATATTTTGTAAAAATAGCCAGGAACTTATTTCCTTTCAGTGGTTACAATTAAGGTTTTCTTTCAGGAGAAAGGTGGAAGGAAGGCTGTTCAATTACACAGAGGGCTGCAGAAATGCCATTGAATGAATCATTTAATCCTTTTAAGTGCAGCCATCTTCCAATTTTCCCTGTTTCAGATATTTCCCATCTTATATGACACATCCGAGCATAAAAGGGAAAGGTTGGTTAGAGCTTCTTTTGTGCTCCCTGTCAGTCTGTTCTTGAGAAATACTTGAACATAGGAGTAAACTTCCCATGTGCACCTGTATTTGCCTAATTTGCACAGATGTGAATGTGTTTGGTAGTTTATTCAATATCTGCAGTATAGTCGTGTTAATTCTGGTTTGTGATGCAGATTTTGTCATGGGGTTGCACTGTTGATTGTCTGTGCCTTGCATTTAGGACTTAGTCAGCAATGGCCAGCATAGCTCCCTGAAAAGTAGTACTAGAGGGCATCTAGGATTCCATTCTAGCAGAAGTTTTTAGACCTCAGTGTCCATGAAGAGGTAGTGGCTGACAGATTAGGGTTTAACCATGAAGGAAAAATGTTTTCCAAGCTGCAAACTAATCTGGGGGATGTAACTGCTCTCCAAAAGGAAGGGATAAATTCATTTTATTCATAGGCTGCTGACACAGATCACACAAGCAGCCATGTCTGAAAATTGTGTACATCTAGAAATAGGATTTATATCCAAGGCTGGTTTGCTATTTTTACTAAATAGTGTCTGCTGTACTTGTGGATTTTTTACAAGTGAGAAGTACATAAACATCGTAACATGAATTGCTTGCAGACAGAAAATTGGTTGTTTTTTCTCTACAAAATAGTAATCTCTTTTGTTTAGTACTCCTGTCACTGTCTATATTTAGCATTATAAAGTCTGCCTTTTGCACTAAAGTAAGTACTGAATCCCTTACCTATTCTTTTTTGTCATTTGCATATGTTACTCTGCATTTTGTGTCTGTTTAGTGAAACAGTCTTAGTAAGTGTGTATGTACTCAACTCATTTGATTGTTGAAATCCTCTTTATTGACAGTTTTTAAATTTCAAAGAAAAATAAGTCAGGTCTTAGCATAGTTAAGCTAAATTGGAATTTAATAACAAACTTTTAAAATGTGTTTATTTTGTGCTTCAGTGTGTGTGCTGAATTTTAGCATCTACTTGCCTTTCTGGAGAGAGAAGTATTTTATGTGCCACATGAATTGAAGGCTAGTGAAAAAATATATTCTATGGAAGTATTCCTGTAAAAGCAAGATGAACATTTGAGCATTACATACAACATTGTCACTGGGACTGTGTCTGGGTACCCTTTGGTGTCTTTTAAAAAATACAGTCAATATAAGACTCATTCTGGTGCTCAATGGTGAACATCACAGCACATACAGTCCATCAGTCAGGTATTTCCACTGATGTAAGAAAGGTTAAACTGGTGGTGGTGGGGNTCAGGGTATCTGATATATTGAACTTGGACTGATCAAAACAACTGAATCTCTTTTATTTAACTTTCTTTTTCCAATAAAATTCTTAAAGGAAAAATACCAGGTACTCTACATGAAATCCTAGTTTAACCTTTTGGTATTTCTTCAAGCAAGGTGATATCTTTTCTTAAGTACCAAAACACATTGAATTTTAGGGTTTTTTCCAGTGCTTTTCAGTAAGATGGGCTTGGAGATGGTCTGAGGAGGCTTCAGCTGCAATCCTGTCAAGAGGTGTGGGGACATTGGCCACACTGTTCTGTATCACAGGAAGGCCAGATAGAAAGAGATGTCTGGATTCAAAGGAAAGTGGTGGATATCCCTGCCTGAGGGATGGGGTGGGAATTGGGTGGATGTGCTGCTCCTTGGCAGTGCAGGGAAATATGGAAACCCCACAGTTCCTGGGAGATGCCCAGTAGGAAAGGACTGACTCGTGTGGACGAGCTCTTGTTCCTGGGGGCTCAGGGCTGAGCTCACAGCTTGCACCATCACCACCTCAGGCCAGGTATCCTCCTGCAAAGCAGACTGAGGAATTCTCTTGTCTGGGTGGATGGCAGGCTGCACTGTTACATTTTCTCATTGTTTTCTTCCTTGAGGAAGCTGGGGCCAGAGAGCCCATGGGACACAGAGGGGATCCTGAGTGACCCCCCAGAGAGCACAGCCAGTGGCACAGATGTGACTGCACACAATGTGATGGAGATGCAATGCCAGAGCACACAACACTCAGAGTATAAACAAGCTGCTTTTACTTTTCTTTCAGTTTTTAAATCTGTTTTTTGTCATACTGTCATGATGGTTACCATTCCCTTTGTGTTTTGAAGCAGATCAATGGGTTTATTGTTGGGTTAAGACAAAGGGCTTGACAGCCCAGGAAACAAATTACTTGTATTTCCTCCCCTGTTTAAGCTTTGTCACAGAAGTTGTTAGCTGTAGAAGAAACTTTTTTGTGTGTCTTTGTCACTGAGCTGTGTCAATGTCAAAATACCTGGAACAGATAAATAAGTATTTTACCTCTACATAGTTCAGCTGCAGCTTTGCTACATTCAGCTTGTTTTGCTGGTGATAATTTGGTGTATTACTGTAACAGCCCCTCCTTTGACAAATACCAGGCATCTGAGGAAGACCTCCTTCAAGAAGGAGGGCTGCCTGTTTGGGAGCAGCTGTAATAATTGCAGCAATAACAACTAATAAGCTCTTACTTCAATTTCATAGCAGGCAGATGTATCTTTACTGTAGCAGAATTCTGAATTTCTTTAGCAGGAAACATATTTTCCATGTCTCCTTTACATGAAGGCACAAGTGGAAGGCGATTACATCAGAAGTCATCCATTTTGTCATGATACTGACTTTTATTTTCCATTGGGCCCTTTTAAGGTTTGTATTTTACAGTCTGTGTCAAAGACCAATTCTGGTCAAGACTTACTGCACACAGATGAGCTATAAACAGAGTTATGGAAAAGGGCACTTGAGGCCTCTGTAAACATACATCACACTGTGCTTCTGAAAAGCCTGGACCCCATGAGTTTCTCAGTCTCCAGTTTCATTGCTGTACCTTCTGCTCTCCTTTAAATCTCTGCTTTGGGGGCTTGTGGTGCTGCACACTGTGAGAACACCCCTTCCCTTGTCTTCTTCCCAGGCCATGGCTGTGCTGAGTGGTCACAGAGCATCAAGCCTGAGCATTTATCCCATACAGTTCTTCACACACCAGCACTGGTTTATGTCCAGTTGCTCTGAGCACACCTTGCTGATTCTGGCTTATACTGCCAAATGACAAAGCCATTTTGGTTGAGTTTGTGATTTAGCTCTAGGAAGCAGGATCACTTCATTTCACTTGATGTTACAATCCTCTCTGACTGTATTTTTTTTTTATCTTTATATGTAGCATGGTAGAAGAAACCAGCTTAGTTTTGCTTTAACTGTGAAATCATAACTGGTATTTTCAAATCAGTAAAGGCTGGTGCTATTGAGAGAATCTCTGTCAGGATATTCTTGTACTTCTGTGTCTATCTCTCTCTTCAGTATTGGAGATACACCCACTGTTTAAATGACAAGTACAGAGAGCTCTTGCTGAATGACAGAGCTGACTCTGGAGTGAAGGCTGATGGCTGGGCAGGGAGGGCTCAGGTTGCTTGTGGCTGCTTCTGTCTCTACATTCTGTTGCAGAGTCTGGTCTTGTTCTGAAGTGTCTTGGTCAAAATGCTGAAAATTGTGTATAAGGAAGCCCAGGGCTTGGAGAGAAAGGGGAATAGGTAGAATAACATGGTTGTGATTAAAAATCTGCTACTAAAGGTCACTTGAGGGAGGAGAGATGTCTGGTCCCTCAGTCTGGCTCACCAGGTGCTGTTTCTAATTTGATGATGCTTCTCAGGATGAGCCCCTGGTGAGGCTTCAATTTGAGCTCAGTCTGTGCTGTGAAGTTTAAGCTCCTGTTTTCACTTGGAGGTGGGGTTGGTAGATTTTACCCAGGTATTTCTTTTCCCAGCACCCCAAGATGGGAACTCAAGTGCAGTAATGCTAACTGTATTATTAGGATTAATGATATTAATGATTTATGATTAATGATATTAATCCTAATATTAATGATCACCATTATGTGTGATCACTGATCTTTCCTCTGTTTTGTGCTCTTTCATGTGAGAAATACATGGAAATGTATGAATACATGAAAATATATATCCCCCTAGAATGTCTAGCTGGGATATCTTTGACATTTAGGCTTCTATGGAGGACTATTTTTACTCATATGGAATATAAATCACTTTGCTATTTATGTGTTTTTTTCCAAAACTGTACAAGTATGAAAAAAGAGATTGAAATTGTGCTTTAAAAATGAGAGCTGTAGTTTTTATGATTCTCAGTGCTGCATTTCCACATGTGATTTTTATTTTTTTTTTTTAGTCCTGGTACATCACATTTATTACTCCTTGCTCATCCTTTCTGTTTTATGAACCATGAAAACTCTGAGGACCACAGTGAGGGTTTGGTAGCTGTCAAGGAAAGCTCTGTGGTATTTCATGTGGTGAGGGGCATCAGTATCATGCTTGGAAGATCAGCTTGATAAGGGGGACACAGAGTAGAAAGGTTGCACAGATGTTCTGGGACCTCAATTCTTGAATTTTGTCAACCAGGAGTTTGATTATATTCTGAAATCACTGAAGCAAAGAGTAAATATAAAGCTCTGTGACCAGAAATCCCTGCAGCAGATATATGCTGTGTGCTAAATCTTACAATTAAACCATGGTGGTGCAAAATCTGCCTCCAAAGCGTGATCTGCAGGATCTGATTCTCACTTCTGCAGTGCCCCAGCACCTCAGGCAGGAAGGTGGGAATGCTGCTCTGTGTCTGGAGCAGGAGAGCATCCCTTTCTCCTTCCACAGCTGCAGACACACCTTGTTGGCTCTGGATAACCTCTGTTGCTGTGCTTAAAGTTGAGCATGGCATACACTGAATTTCTATGGCTCAAGTGTGTCTGTTTTCTGTATATTTGAAATTGTTGCTCATTTAACCATGACTAATAGATAGCTTCAGCAGAGATCTCTGAAGAGAGGCTATTCAAGTTGAGAGCACACAAAAAGCCTCATCTAATCAACCTACAATGTATACACATCATCTACATTTGCAGCTGCATCTCACCACACAGTCACTGCTGGTTTGAGAAAAACATGTATTTTGGTTAAATTTTGGATTAAATAAAAAGCAAAGCTTTGTTCAGTCAAATCCAAAAAAGAGCCATTCTGATTGAGGGCTGTATATCAAATTTATGCTGCAACACAGAAGGATAAACATTAATTTTTGTATGCCTTTCTGTGCCAATACGGTTTAAGAGGTGAAGTATAAAAAAAAAGATTGCTGTGATATATTAATGCTGTGAGATACCTGACACTTGAAATTAACTTTGCCAGGTCAAGATAATGTTGAGATTAAATGCTAGTAATGCTTTCTGCTATCTGTCCAGTTTGCTGGTTGGCATTCCTGCTTTACTGGACAAGAATATGGCAAGTCAAACTTCCACTAAGATTCGTGAGGCTTAGAAGTGTTTCTATAGTAGGGGAAAAAAATGGGCAACTTCCTACAGCTAATGTTTAATCAATTTATTGGCTTTTCTCCTTCAAGAACCATCAAACATCGTGTAGCCAGCCAGGAGGTGTTCCTGATTACATTGTTGTTTTGTTAAATAATTATTAAAATGGAGCTTGAGAGTAATTTTCACTTTTGAATAATTGGGCAAATTAGCTCTTGGATGTGTTACTGCACCTGGTGGTGGCATAAAGGCTTTATCAGCTGTCTTCATCTGAGTGGAGGGGGAGAGCTTATTTTAAAAGGATGTGTGCCCTTTACCTAAGGGGCAAACAGGTGGCCATTTCAGCTTCTCATGTGTTCCTGTGCTTGCTGATTGTTGTTCTTTTTGGTTTCACTCCCTCTGAGACAAGTTGAAGCTGCTCTGCAGAATAGGATTGCCCATTTTTTTTATCCATCATGACTGTGCAACTGCTGAAATGCTCCCTGGATGCAGCACTTGTTCATTTTTGCAACAGTTGAAACAACCCAAAATTCCAATTTCACGTAGAGCCTTTCACTCCTTGAAAGGAATTCCTTCAATTTTGGGTTTTTTTAATTGTTATCTGGATAAAATGTTAACCTGTTCAGTCACTTGCACCCCTTCAATCCAAGATAGGCTCATAAATGGTGCNGATAGGCTCATAAATGGTGCTGATGTTTCATAGTAGTGAGGAACAGTAAAACTTCAAAGCACATATTTCTGTGCTGTCCTCCCCAGTGTGAGATTCATCTTCATGATGGATGCAGAGAACAAAAAATTGTTAGAGAAAAAAGAGTCCTACATAATTTTTTGCAGTCCTATGCACTTTTTATTTCTTAAGACCAGATAAGAGTAATCAGCATGGTTCTCATGCTCCACTTTCATTCCCTTGAGGAGATGTCACACTGAAATTTCTCCAGTGCCTCACAATCTACTTGTTGCTTTGGATTAAAGGTATCTGGTGTTTTAAATATCATGTATGGTTCTTGCATGTGCATTTTTTTCTCTGCTTTCTGCCCTTGACAGTCAATGACATAGTGCAAGGTGTGGTTACAGTCATTGTTTTTGCTCTCTTAACAGCAAATGTTCCTCATTTTAAATGAAAAAGCCATGACTTGTTGTGAGGTGGTGTAACACTGTGTTGTCTGTGACCAGGTTCCTCCATGAAGGTGGCACCAGCTTCTCAAGTTGATGTGTGAGAAAGTGCCTGGTTTAGCCCTATCAATTACAGCCTTAGTGGTGTGATTTAGGGAACCAATTCAAGAGAAAAACTGTGTCAAAAGGTTTTGGGTCTGCTGAGGTGTTTGTGTCCCTAGGAACAGCACAGCTTGCAGGTTGGGGAAATATTCTCCAGACCTTGTGGGAAGGTGTCAGCAGTGAAAGTCAACGTCCTTCTGGAAGCCTAATAATGGTTTTATTGGCCTGGGCTCTGTAAAACCTGACTCTTGCTAGGTTCATCTTGCTGAGTGGCTATTCTGTGAACTTCTGTGGACACACATTGTTTTTGTGGACAGTAAAGGAAGTGGTATTGTGCATTTTTCTATGAAAATTTTTATCCAACTTGCATTTTAGTACTGCACCAACTTTGCTGAACTTGTAGTGCTAATAAGGATAAAATAATTGCAAATCATTTGTGTTGCTAACAAACAGGGAAACCAGGAAAA
>VWYP01030767.1:0-11300 GCA_013400435.1 Pycnonotus jocosus | reverse complement strand
TCCCTTTTCCTTTCCTCAAACCTCTCTGAACCTCTCCTCTCTGAACCTCTCCAAACCCCTCCTCTCTCCTTCCCTTTCCTCCCCTCTCTTTTTTTTTCCTCTTTTCTTCTCTGTTTTCCTTTCTGTATTTTCTTTTCTGTTTTCATTTTTTTATTTTCTTTTTCCTTTTCTGTTTTCCTTTTTTTCTTTTTTTTTCTTTTTTTTCTTTTTTTCTTTTTTTTTTCCTTTAAACTATTTCCATTGAAGAAAAGTACCCTTTTCACTTTAAAAGACTGGTTGTTATTGTAATCTCCTAAAACTGGGTATAAAATTTAACTTCTTCAAATTGAGGGAAGGGAAAAGCTGCTGTGGATAGTTTGTCCTTTTAAAGAACATTTCTTTAAAGTTTTGTCATATTAGCTGAAATCAGAGTGAGACAGGTTAACAGGAGGATACCTGATAAGGTGGCTAGAAGGCTGACAATATTGCTTTATTGTTTGTCTTTTCTGTATGTACATTCATACAAATAATGTACAGTGTACAGAAAGTTGACTTAAGTCTGCTTTCTGCCTAAAGTAGTTCTTGAGGAATTTTTGGCCTGCGTGCTTTTGTGCTTCTCAGAGCTTATTTATCAGCTTTCTATATGTCCTAAAAGTGAACAAATGGAAAAGCTGTCAATCAGCCAGCTGTCTCCCTATCTAAGAATCAGTTAATTATTAGAGTTATTTGATTGTTCTTTAGGTGGAGATTACTTAAGCTGTTGTTTAATATCAAGATTACTCTTTTTTCCCCAAGCAAGTAACAAAAGGCTCTGTATGTAGATGAAGAAATGTCAGACTGTCAGATTTTAAGTGGATGTGAAGTAAAAGATAATGGGATTGTTTACTGGTGGGTTATTTGGTTTTGTTAATTCCTAGTTAGCAAAGAACTTTTTGAAGTTTCTGAAATCCGAAGATCAGAACTTCCAAAGAAACAGCCATCTCTCTCAAGAGGAGCCTGGATTTTAGTTCCACTGAAAAATTAGAGTTTTATTGAGATGGGACCTTGAAAAATTACTCTCACTTCTGTCATAATATATAACAGGAAAAAACATGAAAACAAAGCTACTGTCTTTGCAAGTGACTTTCAAAGGGTTTGAAGCTACAAATAACAAAACTGTGGTGTTAATTCATATTGACTCCAAAATGGGCATAACTGTGCTTCCTCATGCCTTGTATTTTTATGCTTTTCATGTTTGAAGTTCTTTTAAATTCACCTTTTCTTTCTGTCTTGTACTGTGTCTTCTATAAATATGTATTTTCTCTCATATAACTGAATTATTTAATGTTTTGACTAACTGTTTTAAGTAGCATTTTTTTAAAATAGGCTTTAAAAGCTTGAATTTTAAATAGTCCATTGAAATGGGCTGTAATTTAGAAACCTAGATTAGGGGGATTCGTGTTGGGTAAATTTTCACAAATTTACCTAGCATGTTTACACAATGGACTTTTTTGGCTACTGTATCAACAAGAGGTAAACTCCGTATTATCTTAAAAATGCGGATACTCAAAAATTGAGTGTAAAATACTACACGTTATTTCATGGTCCAAAATACGGTGTTGGTGAAAAACTCAACATGAGCTAGCAATGTGCACTCGCAGCCAAGAAATCCATGTCATGGGCTGCATTGAAAGAGATGTGTCAGCAGGTCAAATGAGGTGATTTTGCCCCTCTACTGTGCCCTTGTGAGACCGCACCAGGAGTGCCCTGTACAGTTCTGGTGTTCCCAAAATGAGAAGGACATGGTTCTCCTGGAGCAAGTCTGCAGGAAGGCCATGACGGGACTAGACCACCTTCCCCACAAAGACAGACTGAGCAAGTTGTGGCTGTCCATCCTGAGGAAGAGAAATTGTGTGGAGACCTCATTGCAACCTTCCAGGATCTGACCAGGGCTTACATGGAAACTGGAGAGAGACTCTTTGTAAGGTGATAGGACAAGGAGGAGTGGATACAAACTGAAAAAGGGCAAATTTAGTTTAGAGNGAAAGAGATGTGTCAGCAGGTCAAATGAGGTGATTTTGCCCCTCTACTGTGCCCTTGTGAGACCGCACCAGGAGTGCCCTGTACAGTTCTGGTGTTCCCAAAATGAGAAGGACATGGTTCTCCTGGAGCAAGTCTGCAGGAAGGCCATGACGGGACTAGACCACCTTCCCCACAAAGACAGACTGAGCAAGTTGTGGCTGTCCATCCTGAGGAAGAGAAATTGTGTGGAGACCTCATTGCAACCTTCCAGGATCTGACCAGGGCTTACATGGAAACTGGAGAGAGACTCTTTGTAAGGTGATAGGACAAGGAGGAGTGGATACAAACTGAAAAAGGGCAAATTTAGTTTAGAGATAGGAAGAAATTCTTTACTATGAGAATGAGGAGACACTGGAGCAGGTTGCCTAGGGAGATTGCAGATGCCCTGACCCTGGCAGTGTTCAAGTCTGGGTTGGATAAGGCCTTGAGCAACCTGACCTAGTAGGGAGATCTCCCTCTCCATGGCAGGGGGGTTGGAATTAGATGACCTTTCAGATCCTTCCTAACCCAAACCATTCTATGATTCTATTTTAGCTTGGCTTGTGTACATAAATATGTAATATTTATGTAGCTAAGTTATTTGTGTAACAAGTTTTTTCTTTCCTTTTTTTCATGTTCTACTCTTTCGGTAATGCTTCCAAAAATCTCGAGCTTTCAAAATATGTTCAAAAGGTTGAACTGATTAATTTCTTACCTGAAACCAAAAGCTTAAGTCAGATATGTCACAAATGAAGTACTGAAAAGATACTTTTTTTCTAAATCTAAATTCTGCCATTAGATAACTTCTGAAGTTGTATTTACAAGAAAATAGTGTGTTACATATTCTTAGTATTTTACCCTGCAATGGATAATGGGAATTTAAAGCATTGGTAATGTTGGATTGGTTTTTTTAAAGTTTTCTACGGCAAACCTCTGCGACTTTATAGTGTGGTATTAGAAATAGGCAAATAGAATTTATTCACAGAATATATGAACTATTACAATTTTTCGTCACATATACAATATGTTTAGCTGTAGAGGAAAAAAATACTGAGGAGAAACCCTACAATTATTTGTCTGCAAGTTATAAATACCTTATTACACTTTAAAAAAAAAAAAGTGTTGATAATGAACTGTCTTCTATCATTTTGAATTTTTTCATTATTCAAGGAAAAATTAAGTTTTTCTACCTAGACTTTGACATTGAATGGTTACTCATTTGTTAGGTACACCAGGTATGTAACCTGATATTTGTCAAGAAACAAATTAATTTCCTTCCTCATTCACTTGTGAATTTTGTTATTTCCATACATCAATGTTGCTGTTATTGACAGGACATGATAGTTCTCATACAGTTTCAAGTAGTTTGATTGTAGTATGCTCCTGATACATCTAAATACCCATAAGATGTTTTTATGCAATTTTAAGGAATTTATACCCATAAGAAATTTTTATGCAACTTTAAGGAATTTAATTTATTTAGAATTTAATGATTCACTTTTCAGTTACGGAAATATTTTAATAACCTCAATATTTGAGGCATCATTGCTGAAAGGGAAAAATGTGCACTTTCTTATTTCTTTAACTAAGACTGTATATAAATGGAAAACTAATACACTCTTGGCAGTAGATTAGGGATGATACTATACGAGGAGGCTTTTATTTTAAATTATTAATGAGTCAAGGAATGTGTGCTATACTGAGAACGAGTGATTGCATCTGTGAGTAGCATGATACCAAAGCAGGTCTAAGGCTTATGCCACCATCTAAAATTCTGTTCTAGATATTGCTGTAATACTTGTATTTCCATTGTTGGTCTCAAAACATTCTGGAGACAATAGTCATGCAAAGCTTCCTAAGGACTGATGTGCTCTTCTGAGGGAACTCTAGCAAGGTTTATAAAGAGATGGAAGTCTTGTTTGAGTAAGCTGCCTTCCTGCTGTGTTTCCTGGATACACCTTTCCAGTTTACTAACTTTTACTGTAGGGTGTAGTAAAAGGCAGACCTTTGCGTGTTTCCATCGTTTTCAGTGAGCACTTCCTAAAATTTTCCTGTGTGGTGGTTTCTTCTCCTGAAGAAACTATTCCTTACATTGAACTAGCAGTGCGAAATAAGAGCAGATTTAACAAGCAGTCTGAAAAATGAATCTGTATCTATGGTTCTTAGTTCATATATACAATATTGTGAATTTTTGTGAGAGCTTTAAACAATGCATAGCTGCTTTTTTTAAGGAGCTTCTACATAGAAAACAAGGTTTAATCAGTTTAGTAGTTAAATAGGGAAGTAATGTTTTGCAAATATTTAATTCTGGATCCTTCTTCCACATCCAGCAATTGAGTTAAGGAAAGCTTCTTAGAGTAAAGAAGATGTGGCCACTTAAAATTTGATACACACCTTTTTTTCTGGTATGTCACTTTTTTCATACATGCATATATACCTATATGCTTTTGCTTAGATTGCAGTAAATGTATGCATGTATGTGTGGGCACATACATATATCTATATACATGGATTACTTGCATAGTAGATTTTAATTATTTCTTCTTCATTAATGCATTTCAAATGCTTTCTTTGCAGAATTTGGAAACTAGGTTATGGCAGAGACAAGAGAATAAATAAAAGGTTTGCACAATATATGCAGTAACTTGTCATCTCAGGTATATGTGAAACAGGAAGAACTTTTCCAAAAGGATTGTGATGTGGTGAGAGCAAAGTAAGTATTTATTTAATAGTAACTTTAAATCTGAATCCTCTCAAAAGGACTGTTCCACTTAGAAAGCAGTATCATTTGTTAGAGATATTTTTATGCAACATTTAACCATTCTGTTCACTAGATGTAAGGTTTTTGGAAGTCTACCAGTTTATGCAGACTCTTCTGATAAGTTTTGACTCTTGGTACATCTTACCTGTTTCTGAGTAGTGATAGAATCAAGAAATTACACTTCTGTAATTTGCATTGGGTCAGAGAACTACCAGTCTCTACTGAAAGTAAAAAAGTAACAATATGATTAGTGACATAAACATTGATTAGAGAGGCTAAACACCCTAAACTTGAAAAAGCTTTAAGCCTAAGTTTAACTTTTTAATTAGAATCAAATCTGACAAGTCAGCAAAAGTCTACATAGGCCTGTGCTAAAGGTTTAAAGTGCAGACCTAAGCTTTATCTTAGGTCTCACACACTATTTCTTTACACTGAATCTGTAAGATTAGTGATGTATTATTTGTGTCTTGGAAAAGAGCTAAAGGACAGAACAAATTATGTGAATTGAAAAGACTACTGATTTCCCCAGAATGAAGGTAATGTCAGAAGATAATTGGTAACTCTGAGTGGATTGTCAGGAAATTGTCCATGTTTTTCTTCTTAATTTCAAAGGCATTTCAAAGACACAGTGTTTCATTTTTGTGTTAGATAAATAATATTCCATTCAATATTCATTTAAATTGTGGTTTTTGCATGGAGAGCTGCGGTTGGGAAGTAGAAATCATTGGATACTCCTCTTTACTTTCCAAGCATAAATATTCTTTCTGGACGGAGTCAGTATCTAAGGGTTTTTTTGGAAAAAAACTCCAAAACCCAAGAAATATGATTTTTGATGCATCTGATCTAAATTGTCATCTTGTTGAAATCTCTACAAGAAAGATGATGTCTTTACAAGAAAAATGGTTTTCACTTTTCAAAGGAATAATACCAGGTGGGTTTTTAAAAGTCAATAAACATGCGTAAGCGTGTTGGGAAATTGTACTGAAAGAGGCAATCAATGAAATTTGTGAAATTCAGCAATGGACTAATAGAATTTATCTTCTGAAATTATTCTCAGAAAAAATACACGTGTGAGGACTGGGGACAGCAAAGAAGGCATTTTAGAGTCAGATAATCAGATTTCCAAAGTTACTGTTTGCTGGTTTCAGCTTAGGATATTGTGATCTGAGTTGGCTAAATCTTTGAACTTCAAATTTCTCAAAATGTATTCTTTGCTATTCATTGCAAAACAACCTCTTAGAATTTGGCACAAACACCTCATTAAAATACAGAATTAAAATAAGGACATTTTTTGAACGTAAGGTCTGAACATGACCTTAAGGTAACAAAGAGATGAACACCATACTTACTTCAAAGTGAAGTCTTCTATGTTTTTCCATATAAGCAATCCTGTAAATTTATGGAGAACAGTTTGGTAAATCAATCATATGCGGGGGTTTGTGTGCCTTAATGTTCTCCCTCCTAAATACTTAGTGGTATTGCAATAAGTAATAGTATTTTCCGATATCACTAGTATGTGATACCGATAACACTAGTATGTGAAGCACTATTATGCTTCACATGTCCGTATGTATATGTTTAATCAGTGTCAATATAATTGTCTGCTAACTTCTGTCTGCTAATCTTTCTCAATGAACTTCAGCTACAAATTTCTTGTTGACATTTATGTTATGAAGAAAGAAGGCTTAAGCTTATACTATCTAAAATTCACAGTTTCAGTAGCTAGCAATACATATTAAAGAATTGCAAATATTCTGTACTTTTAGAGTATAGAATACTTAAATTTCTCATCTTCCTGAAATGTCAGTATGTAGAGAAAATTAATTTTCTGTTGTCAATGAAAAAAATATTATCAAAATTATTCATGTCTTTATCAAAAAAGACAAACTCTTATTTAAGTTAAAGTAGCAACTCCCAGGTTAAAGGGAAAAATCTGAGGAGAGAATGAAGTCTTTCCATCTTCTAATCTTCCTAAGCCAAAGTCTTACAACTATGTTGACTTTATGATTAAAGCATATAATTTCTACTATTTATAATAACTGGGTTTGGGTTTTTTTTAATCTATTTAAAATGTAGTCATATGAAAGTATCCCATTGAATGCTTGGTTGTTATTTGATGCTGGTCAAAAGTTCTTTGACAGATAGTGGAAAATACCCCATCCTCCTTAGTATCTTCAGTTTCCCATCATTGATTTCAAACTTCGGAGCTGAAAAAGATGATCTGGTTTGCATATGTGTCTGTTCTCCCCAGTGCTCTGTCTCCATATTTGCTGACTTCCTACCTTCCTCACCCCCTCATTCTGTGAAAACAAAGCAGGAACACAATTGAAATCATTAGAAACAAGTTCTAGAAGAAGAAAGAAAGGCAACTGGCTTCCTTCATTTGGTGTCTTCTTTCATATACAGCATAGGCAGATTTAGAAAAATACATCTTCTGCTGACACCTTGGTAATACTGTCTGAAATTTTTACACCATGTGCTAAGTTCAAATGGAGAAGGAAGTCTCCAAGGGAATGTGTACATAGTGCTCTGTTTCTTGTGCATTCACGATTTCCTGTGTTGTGTGTATCTGTCAGTTTGTTAGCAAGAGGTTTTTTTAGTTTAACAGTAGGTGTGTCTGTAGACATCAAGAGAATTGTTTTCTTCAGCAAATTAGCAGAGATAAAACTTTTTTTGAAGAAATACTGCAGTGCAACTCTGGTTCTACAGAATAACAAGGGTTTTTTGAAATACACTGCCATGTGTCAGTAAAAGTCTGCCACATACTTTTGAGGTGTTGGAGATAAATTTTCTAGGACCAGTATTTACAGGATACATCCTATATAGTGACTATATATAGTGAATATAGTGTATACTGTAAATACAAACAGTATTTACAGGATACATCCTATATAGTGACTATATATAGTGAATATAGTGTATACTGTAAATACAAACAGTATTTACAGGATACATCCTATATAGTGAATATCTTCAAGAAGCCATTACCTTTCTTTTTAGCTTAATTTTTGCAAAGTACTCTTCACCTCACTGGGTTTAAATTCAAACTTCTGAATTACCTGTGAAATGCATTTTCTTGTTATATTTTTCATGTTTTCATTAAGTACAGATTTTCTGGATCTCGTTAGAGTCCATGGTAAGGTTTCCATATTCATGTTATCAAGCTTGGTGATTTTTTGCTTTCAAATTATGCTAAATACCAGGGTATAGAACTTTGTGGTCTGACACAGAGCTCTTCTGGAGAGCTTGTCTGAACATCAAACTGGAGAGGTTTCCTTGACTCACAGGCTTGAGCCTTGCTATTACAAGTATCCAAGAAATATTAAACTGTGTGCAAATATAATAAAATCTATTCTACAATGAGTTTGAATTTCTTGCCCCAGTGTTTTTAGTGGAAATGTGGGCCATGACTTCATTCCTTTGATTTGTAACTGGTCCAAATTTATCCCTGATGATTTCCAACTATTTTTTCCTGTAATGATGTTGCTATTTTTACTCCCCCACCCTGCACACCACCCCTTCCAATGCAGTTGTTCTTCACTTGTGTGCTGTAAATTATGAGGCAGTTAGATTTTTACTCAAGTCTTGTTTTGCTGCTCTTGGATTTTTTAGGTTATTCTTTGCTGTGTGCTACAAACCATTTTGTAGTATTTATGGCATTTCCATGAGAAATTATAATTTATAGGACCTGTCACTGTGCTGTATTTTTAAACTACAGGTAATGGAATCTAGAGATTTCTTGAATTACCCCAAACCATCTTCTATTCCCTTGATAACGAGGGCACTTGAGATGCTCAAAGTCACCAGAACTGTGGTGGTGAAAAAAAGCTAAGAACATCACCTGAAGTGATGTGTATGTTTTTAATTCTTTTTGTAGCACCGTTTTATAGCCTGTGGAATGACAATAGCTATTCATTTCATCTGCATCTCTGGGAAGCCACAGGTTACTCTAAAACCCTTGGTAGGGACATACAAGGCCCCTTTCCCCTACAAGGATGGAAATGTTTTATTTAATCTTCTATCTTCTGTACCTAAAGGGATAGAAGGAAATGTCTGTTGGCATGAGAGCTGTCTCTAACCCTAAGCAAAAGTAGTGACTTAAATATTGTTACTAGTAGGATAAGATGTCAAATGTTGGAGTCTTACTGCTGTCTGCTTTGTGTCTTCATGTAGCATCAACCTTGCAACGCTGAAAGCAAAGTCTACTAAGGTTACTGTACCAACAATCTTACTTCAGAGACTGAAATAATTTAGTAATGCTCTTCTATTTTGACATCAGAAAGACCAGACTGTTTTTCGTAGCACACACTTGTTTCTTGAAGAGTGCAGATCACTTTCTGTAAATTTCTTCATTTCCCATTGTATTCATCTTAAGGTATGATGTTAGAGACAGAGAGGTGTTTTCTTATTTCTCAGTACTACCCACTGACTTGCTCTTAAAAGTAAAAGCTCTCCGTGTATCATAGTGTGTTAGTTTACGGGAAGTTTGAGGTGATGGAAAAAATAGAGTTAAGTGTTGCAGTTTGGGTCTTAGCTGACAGTGTTTTTTTTCAACTACTGTTGCTCATGGTGTTACTCATTTTTTTCTTAAAAATGTGTTTCTTTAAAGTATATAGTATTTTCTTTGAAGTATATAGTATAAACATCACAATTTGTATATGTATATTTAGATGTATCTGTGTATGTACATGTTTACATATAATTTATCTTTTATATTTAGATGTATATTTATTTATATATCTGTATGTGTAGATGCCTCTAATATATGGGTGTGTGTGTAATGGCTCTTACATGTTAAATGCAACTCATACTTGTTACAATTGATAATTTTTGGTTATTTCTTCTCTTATATGCTCACTCAAGACCGTAATTTTTCTGAGGACTTGACATCTTTATCATGCTGCAGTGACAGGATAAGGTGTCTGTCTTGTAGAGCGTTTATTGTTTGCTGCCTAGAGTAAGCATGTTAATAAATATTTTGAGGTTGTTTTTAAATACTCTGAGCACAGGACAAGCAAATTACTAACAGAATCAGAGAATCACTGAGTGGCTGAGACTGGCAGATACCTCTGGAGATGGTGTAGTATGCTCCTCCAGCAGATCCAGCGTCTGCTCCAGCAGTATCAGCTATAGCAGGCTACTCAGTAGGGTATCCAATCCAAGTATGTCCAAGAATGGAGACTCGGCAACGTCTCTGAATAGGCTCTTCCAGTGTTTGGCCACTTTCAATGGATAAAAATATTTTTACTATGTTTAGCTGGAAGTTCATCTGGTTTTATTGCTGCTCATTGCCTCTTGTCACTGAGCACCACTTACAGGAGTCTGTCTGCATCTTCTTTTTAGATTGCCATCAGGTATTTATAGATATTGATAGTTCAGTTGTCACTAAACTTTCCCTTCTCCAGGCTGAGCAGACTCAGCTTTCTCAGCCTCTGTATGTATAGCAGATGATATAATACCTAAATCATCTGGGGGGCCCTTCATTGGCTCTCTCCAGCCATATCCATGTTTCTCTTGTACTAGGGAGCCCAGAAACAGACACAGCACCAAGATATGTCTTAAAACTTCCGACTAGAGGGGAAGGATTATCTCACTTGTGCTGCTGGCAACACTGTCCTCTGCGCAGCTCATGTGCTTCATTGGTTTATCTATAGCATTTCATGTGCAACTATGTCAAAAGTCTTACTACAATCAAAAAGAACATCCAGTGCTTATCACTTGTCCACTGAGATAGTAATTCCCTCAGAGAAAGCTGCCAGACCAGGTGGTTAGATTATGGTACTAATGACATCAAGGTTGTAGGTTCAGTCCCTGTACAACCTGTTTACTTAAGAGTTGTACTTGATGATCGTTGTGGTCCCTTTCCAGTTCAGAATATTCTATGAATCTGTAAATATTATTTCCCTTACGACTCCCAGTGACTATCTTCTCCATTACATGGTCCATCACTTTCCCAGGGGCTAAGATGCAGTTGACTGCTCTAGTTTCCCAGAACCTTCTTTTTGAACACAGGCCTTCCTAAAGAACTCTTATCCATGCATGGCCGTGCTTCAGTCATGTGAGTTGTCCCACCTTGTCTCCATCATCTCACTGAGTCCAGAAGGTGCAGACAGATCTCTCATTCCTCCTGTTATCTTTCATGGAGATGTGCTGTGTCCATTTGAACAGCAGCTTCAGATAGACATTTGGTTGTGCTTATTTCCCAGTGTGTGGAAAATCACACTGTAAAAGGCCAGTTTCTACAAAGGAGACAGAAGAGTCCTGCAGGAATCAACTTCATTTGAATAAAGGCAGAGAGTCCACTAGGCTGTATGCTTATGGGGTCTGTCTTGAGGTTTTGGAAGACATGGTCTCCTTTTATCCTAAACTCCTGACTGCATGTTGCCCTCCTGTTATCCCGGTTCGCTGAGGTACTAGGGAATACAGCCATCCTGAATCACCTACTCTGTAGTCCCCTATAAGATTTATCTCCCCCATCCCCATCACACATTGCATGGCCATTAAAATTAGCTTTAAGCAC
>VWYP01030765.1:0-17954 GCA_013400435.1 Pycnonotus jocosus | reverse complement strand
GGAACAGGCTTCCAAAATTGAGTGATAGCACTGAGATTATGGGTGTGTAGTTTGAATAGAAGTGTGTGATATCACAGGGTGCAAAATTTAGGATTTAATGGTTTAGTATATAGTAAAATATATAAGATATAAGATATAAGATATGATATAAGATATAAGATGATATAAGATATAAGATAGATATAAGATATAAGGTATAAGATGATATAAGGTGATGATATAAGGTATAAGATACAAGATAGATATAAGATATAAGATGATATAAGATATAAGATACAAGATGATATAAGATACAAGATGATATAAGATATAAGATAGATGATATAAGATAAGATATAAGATATAAGATATAAGATATAAGATAGATATGAGATATAAGATGGAGGGTTTGGGGTGTTGACTAGGTTCTTTTTCTTTCACCTTCTTCTTCATGGGTTTGGGTGGCGTTTTGTAGTTGGGTGAAAAAGTCCATGTTGTGGACCATAGGTAGCTGGTTATTGGGTTAAAAGTAAAAATAATACAGATGTCATCTCGTTATTGGATAATTTATGCTTAAAAGACCTTGGAAAGAGATAGAGACAGAGCCATTTTCTACCTTCTTAACAAGAACTCATGACTTGTGAGACTGTACTGTAGATAAGAATTAATGAACATCTGAGTCTGAAGATGAAACTGCATCTCCAGAGTTTTAATCCTGGCTCCAACAGAAGAGAAGAAGAAAAGAAGATAAAAAACCAACACTCCAGGGATGAGGACTCCACCACCTCTCTGGACAGCCCTTTCCAATGCCTGACCAGTTTTTCACCCATTTCAGAGAAGAAATTCTTCCTGATGCCCAGCCTGAACTTCTCCCGGCACAGCTTGAGGCCATTTCCACTTGTCCTGACACTGATCATCTATTTCCAAACCTAAACACAGATTAGGGTGTGAGTGCTGGCCTGACCAGAGAAGGTCTCTTCAGATATAGAAAATTTTAATTGATAAATAGTGGTGCAAAAGTTGGGCGGGTTTTCTTGGTTACTATCAATGAACATGACAATATTATTAGATCTAGGATGTTTCTGAATGCTTTCTTAGCCTTGGGGGAAAAAGTTTTCTCATTCTTTACAGGAATAACTTGATACATGAGAAGAGTTAGATTCAAATCCAGATGTGTTTTCTCTTCTTGTCTCACCTCAGGTCCCCCCTAGGAAAAGTGTTCACCAGTTCTTCTGTAAAATCTGTTCTCTTATGAGGATGAATTTATAAAAGTTGTGAGCTAATGGTGAGAGAGTGCTTACACATACATTAGAGAAATTACAGTAAGCAACTGCCAGACACCTTCGGTGTTATCCTCTGTCAGTCTTTCTCTTAAAACAGAGGTATAATTACTTTTAGCTCTCCCCTACTGTGCTTTGAAATCTCCATGCCTGGAAATACTCACATATTCCAGGGCTGGGTTGCATTTGTACTTGAAAAGGAGTCAGTTTAGGAATAACTTACAGGACTATAGCTCAGCTGCAACAGCTTTAATGAAATGCCAGAAAAACAATGAAGACAGCTTTTGATAAATGTAGGAACTTCAGTCCAGAACTGTCAGAACCTCATGTGTTGTCTTTATAATGAAAATATAATGGATGTGATCAGGAATGCCATCCATCTTCCATTTGCTGCACACCGAATTTAGACCAAAGGTTTCTGGGGGTTTTTTTTAAATTTTTGCTCTCACTTATTTTTGGAAGTAATTTCTCTTGTTAGAATTCAAGTGGAAGGGAAGGGGCGGTAAAAGTCTTTGAGACTGGGAATTAGAACTCAGGCCAGGCCTGAGAAAATTAAGAGCAGATTGAAAATGTTGTTTTTGATTAGTCAAGAAAGCTCAGAAGAGGAGAAAAGTCCAGGAGAGGTGACCTTTGAAAGAAAGAGGCAGGAAGAGGTGCTTCTTCTGAAGTCTTGCTTGAACAAACAGATTAGGGGCACAAATTGCTCTGTAAACACAGCAGCTCATGAAGCTTCTTCCCTATGGGTTTGGGATCTGAGCAAGCTGGTCTGGTTGAAGATGTCCCTGCTCACGGCATGGGGGTTGGAATAAAGATCCTTTGGAAGTCCATTCTAACACAAATCATCCTATAAATATATTAATCATAACAATTTATATTAAAAATAATAATACTACCACCTGTAGAAATGTCCATATGAGTTTTCTGATCTCTCAGAAGGTGTATGCTCATATTGAGATGTTTGCTTCTGTGAGGCATTTCAGTTCCCTTAGTTCTCAGTTCTATATTTTTTTTAATATCAATTTAATGACAAAAGTTAAGGCATTCCAGATGTCCCCCCATTTAGCTGTTTTTTGAAATTGGCTAATGGTTAAAATATTTTTAGGAGAAACACGCAGATCATAATGGTATCCCAAGTCTGATTTCAGAAAGATAAATGAAAGTAGAAAAAAAAAATTAAAAATATTTGTAATATTCTGTTCATTAAAGAATCACAGAACCACAGAACCACAGAATCAGAGTCACAGAAAATTTAGGATTAGAAGCGACCTGTGGAGATCATCCAGTCCTACCTCTGTGCCGAGGCAGGGTCCCCTGGAGCAAGTGACACAGGAACACATCTGGGTGGGTTTGGAATGTCTCCAGAGAGGGAACTCCACACCCTCCCTGGCAGCTCCTCCAGAGCTCTGCCACCCTTCATGGAAAGAAGCTGTTCTTCATGCTGAAATGGAACTTGTTGTCTTTTAGTTTATGGCCACTGACCTTGTCTTGTTGTTGGGCACCACTGAAAAGAGCCTGGCACCCTTCCCTTGACACCAATCTTTGAGATATAAAATATTTGAGATATTTGTATTGATGAGATCCCCTCCCAGCCATGCCTTTCCAGACTAAGCAGGTCCAGCTCCCCCATCTCTCCTCACAACAGGGTTGTTCCAGGCTCCTCATCACCTTCGTGATCTCTGCTGGATCCATTCCAGTAGCTCCTTGTCTTTATGGAGATCAAAATAACACCAGGGCAGAGCAGAGGGAGAGGATCTCCTCCCATGACCCCCACACTTTTCTTTATGAACCCCAGGATCCCACTGGCCCTCCTTTCTAGCAGATNCTGGCCCCCAGGGGACACTGCTGGCTCATGGACAACTTGTCACCCAGCAAGAAACCAGGTCATTCCCAACAGAACTGCTTTCTAGCAGGCCAGCTCCCAACCTTTGCTGGTATTTGGGATTGTTCCTCCCCAGGTACAGGACCCTACCCTTGCCCTTGTTGAACCTCACTGGGTTTCTCTCTGCCCAGCTCTGTGTTCTCCTGTATAAGCCCTAAGTCCTGTATTCATGGCCAGTGACACTGCCAGCATTTCTCTACCTCGTTATCACCCACTCAGCCTCTTTAATTGTTATTATGTGATTACAAGTTCCCATAGAGACTAATGGCCATTGCCACTGGATTATTGATATTCAATTTTGTCTGCTCTCTGTTTATGCTGTAGTCTCTTCCACTTTCTCAGTTTGAGAGATGAGTCTGTGCATTAGGTTCTTGTTTTTTCTTCAACCAATAGAACAGCAGATTAATTAAATTTCTTCCTCAATAAAGGATATATTGCTCAGTATATAAACCAGGTTAAATTTCTGGTAAAGAAAATAAACCATCCTGAACATTGCAGTTTGACCAATACAACAGAAAATTCGTGAGAAACAAACCTACTTCCATTCCACCTATTATCCCAATTATTGGCTTTGCATCTCAGAGAAAGGAAGCAGAAGGACACCTCAATTTGTAAGTCATTTGTGGAACTCATTGACAACCAGATCAAGCTTCATGTTCTTGTAATTATTGTCTCTGTAGGAAGTCAATTCCTTACAATGGAGATGAAAATACTCTTAAGGGCTGGAATCTGTCAGTTCCTCAGTTTCAAGTTATTGACTCTCAGGTGCTTCTGCTGCCGACATGTAAATGTCTCAGTGATGCAATAACTTCAGATAGGCTTTTCTAGTCCTCAGAAGTCTAAAATAGACCACTGATATGTTCAGGGTTTAAAGGGACTTTTAAAGGTTATCTAGACCAACTGAAATGATCAGGGACATCTTCAACTAGATCAGTTTGCTCAGAGCTCCCTCCAGCCTGAATGTTTCCAGAGATGGGTCATCTGCCACATTTCAGGGCAACAAAACTTACTTTCTCTGCTCTTCTTTTCCACAGAGACATCTTTGTGAATTTAATACCTATTTAATACCTATTTCCTGCACCTTTTCACTGTTATTCCCAGATCAGGTTTTATCTCTTTGAATTCCTACCAAGCTACATCCTCTCACGCATCTTTATTTTCAGTAAAGCCATTTGTCATTGTTTGTGACAGGCATGACATTGACATCACAAAGCCCAAAGGGAATAAAAGAATAGATACTTGATAAAAGTATGATTTAAGATTAATTGTTGCTTGGTGAAGACTCAGGATAAAACATCACATAAAGGCGTTATATAAAACATCACATAAAGGTGTTACTTGCCCAGCAGTGCAGAATTGTTTTAGCAGCCATGACTGAGTGAAATAGAGCAGTGAGTGGAAGTCTCATTTCAAAGGATGCTTATCCCACTTGCAGTCATACACCTGCTCCAGATACCCTGTGAAAAGTTGGAAGCTATATTGGTGCATTCCTTGGGTGAGATGAAGACAGGAATTTTGTGAGTGGTAGCTGGTGTTCTCATGGGCTGTAGGTTCAAGGAGAGGAGAAATACTCATGAATACAACGATCTCCATCACATCTATAAAATATTCATTATATTTATATATATATATATATTCTAACTTTCTGAGCTTCTGTTTGTAAACAGAAACACCAAGATATCACAAATATCTTCTGCTGTCAGTTGTGGTTTTCAGTGCCAGCTGCAACAGATATTTCTGAAAAAAAAAAATCAAACCTCAGTACTCCAGGCAAAGGAAAATTTCTTTGGCAATCAAGAAGTGATTACACTCCATGATTGTTTCTACTGGCAAATGACAGTGATTAACGCTATGTCAGTGCTTCTCAAAATTTTGGAAGCAGGAGCCTCTTTCGTTCATCTGTGTCTGTGGAGCATTATTCTCAGAAGCAGCTTGGTTTCTTCAAGACTCAGGATGAGGAGAAATTATAACTGACTTCAGCAAGTATTGACACTCATTCCCTCCCACAAGAAACTGAGCTGCTGCCAGAAAGTAAAACTGGCATAAAATTGGTCAGGCAATGATCACAGCCTACACTTGCTCCTCTCTTACATCTCGTCCCTGGAGAAACTGAGAAGTTGTTGGCTGCTGTAGGTGATGCTTTAGCCTCCCTTTGAACTCTTTGGTCATGGCTTGAGATGTGGGATGAAGAAGGAAAAGCAGTGCCACTGCCATATTTCTATCTTAATTTGAAAAACACCAATATTGCAGTGAAGTTGTTTTTGTTTCTGAAACAGGTTCAGGCAATTTTTAACAGAAGAACCAGAACACCTTAAAAATCCTGAGCCCACTTGTCCCTTTCCCTCTGGTGACTCTTTGAAAAACCTTTACAGATCAATTATGGACTAAGCAGGAAGTCTGACAAAGGGCTTCACTGCCTTTAAATTGCTCCATTCTCTCTGAAAAGCAGGAACAGATGTTCTTTGAGCTGGCACGTTAAGCTTTTATCCAACTCATTTCCCTGCACTGAGCCTGTCTGGCCTCCCTGGGCCGGGTTCTGGTTGCATTCAGACTCCAATGTTCAAAAGCAAGGAAGTGATTTTCATCTTTCACCAAAGTCACATTGGTGCATTCGAGGGTATGGAAGAGTTGCTGTGGTAACAGCTCAGCAAACACTGAGATCCACTGGCATCCATGAGGTTAAGGAAGTGCTTAATCAGGGTTTTAAACTGCAGACAGTGTAAGAAAATATCTCTCTAGTCCTCAAAATAAAAAAAACCAGGAAACATCTCATAACTCCAATATACACTGAAAGTTTTGACCATATATTTCTAATATGTCCTAAGACATCTTATTTCTGATTTAACTTCACCTCTGAGGAGGACTGGATAAAGTCATCATTTCCATAAATGTTAAATTAAAAAAAAAAAAAAAAAAGAGATGGTGCTATCACCTTCCCTAATTTGGCTATTATCACTGAGAATTTTGTGCAAATGATGCATTTATATGCAGTTCATAAATGACTCTGCTAATTCCAGCCTCTCAATGTGTCCTACATATGCTCCGTATGGCGTCTGTGGGCGAGGCAGATAAACAGTCGAGTTTCTGCGAGTGGAGCGTCAGGATCAGCATTTTGCTAAAAAATTGATTTTTCAAGGGGTATGAATTTGCCTGTTTATTCCAGTGCAGCAGCAAAGGGAATGAAGATTTCACTGTACATGGATGGGGTCATAAAAGCTGGTTTGCATCTCATTGAAATGCTACGCATATTTTCGACAAAATTATTTTTTACAAGACATAAAAATGCTGCGTGGTCAGCTGCTAGTCAAAGAAATTACACCTTTTAAAAGTATTCTTATAAAGCGGTGTTTAAAACACTTAAATGAATATGACTGATATTTCAATCATGTTCTTAACAGCATTTAAAAATAAAATAATTTTGTTATTCACAATACTAAATAACCTTCAACAAAATGACTTCCTGAAAGAGATTTTATTTATTTATTTATTTATTTGTCTTTAAATCAATGAAGCAATGAATGGGGATTCAAGACATGAATTAGTTCAAGCCCATCTTAAATTTTCAGTGTGCCATATAAATTACTCAGTCTCTCATAATGTCAGTTTTATCATCTGTAAAATGAAAGAGAAGTTATTTATTTTTTCATCCAATCCCTGTTCTTGGCATGTTTTACTTGAAGCACTGTAGTCATAGCCCAGGAAATGGGACTTTTGTTTGGATGGGGAAAACCTTTTTATGACAAAAAAAACCAACAAAAAAAACCCTCATTGGATTATTGCAAGTGACAAATAAACTTTGTATTTGGAACAGAATTAGGACAACTTTAATTTTCTTTATCAATTTTGAAAAGTAACAATACATTAATGCTTGTCTCTTTCCCATGTTCCAGTTCTTGGATATAGGATTCACTCTGGTCTCAGAGACCTGGAAGCATTTTCCCTGTTTTACCATAGAGCTGGAATGACATTGCATAGTAAATTCAAGAATGCTATGAGGTGTTGTACAGTCGCAGCGTGTTTCCCTTTTTGACTTCTCTGTTCAGAATATAATCACTTTAGAAAAGTAGAATTTATGTTTGTTGAATATTATTTTTCACTTGGTGACACATGATATCTCCCAGGTTTTCTGATTATCTTCTCAAAAGATGTACCACTTTAGAAATGACCAAAAGAAACTTGCCCAAACTGTTTTTCTTATGCTCCAGCTGTCTCATCACCATTGTTGTGTGATGGTGGAATCACCAAAACTTGACAAACCCCTCATACATTATGGACAAGAAACATGGATGCCATTTATATATTTGTAAAAATTATAAATAAACCCTACAATCTTCCTAACATATTTCTGAATACTATATCACAAAGTCACAGAATGGCTTGGGTTGGAAGGGACATAAAGATCACCCTGCCATGGGCAGGGACACCTTCCACTATCCCAGGGTGCTCCAAGCCCCAGTGTCCAACCTGGCCTCAGACACTTCCAAGGATAAGGCAACCACAGCTTCTCTGGAAAACTTCTGCCAGGGTCTTACCATCTTCACAGGAAATATTTTTTTCCATGTTTCTATGATGCAGGGCTTTCTTGTACCTGTTTAAATCCTTTCATATATATATATTTTTTTTCCACACCTATACATATTTAAATATTTATTTTTGTTATGAACTAAAATATGATGGAACTATGCAGTGAAACTATGATGGCTTCTCTGTAAAAGAGGTGTTTGCACAGTGCAGCTTTACTTTTCTTTTCCAGGCAACCTATAACAAGATTCCTAATTGTCAAAATTCTGTAGCTTACAGTCGCTCTACTGGACTTCCCAATAAGAGAATCATCAAAAACAATACTACAATTTTCAACATAATAATATTCAGTGCCACAAATAAGACACCAAACTGTAGATCTTCTATGTGGTTTCTCATTCGTGCTTCAGAAGGGTTCAGGTATTTTTAAGTCTTGGTTTGTTGAGATGTAAAATGCAACTTGGAGTTTTTCCTTCAGTAACTTGTGACACAGGAGCTGCTCCCATAGTTTGTGTTCTGAATCTCACAAAACAGAGTGTGATGAGCAAGACCAGCCAAGAACTTCAGCAGGCAACACAGCAATCATTTCCTTCCAACAAATAATGATAAATAGCAACTTACAGAGTAGTTTGTAGAGTCAAATGCTTCTAAGCTGTTCCCTGCTTGAAAATTTTCTCATTAAGGAACGTCCACTCTCTTTAGCTTGAGATAATTCCTCCTCAGGCAGTATCAGTGCTCTTACCCAGGAGTTACTGGGAAGGACATCTAGAAGAGCTAAGCAGAAGCACAGCTCTCAGGACTGGCTAGGAGGGACGTTGGCTGTCAGGGTTGGGATGGGCTTTGAATTGGTTTTATGATGGAGTGGGATTGAGGGAGTCTGCACAAACGTGGCCTCTTGTCCTGGATGGAACTATGGCTCCAGTGTCCTTGTTGCCTGGAATAGAAGACAAAACCTTTTAAAAAGTGTTAATATGTTAATAAAAAAGAAAATATTTAATTGAAAGCTTCCAAGGTGCACAATATGGTGATATGCATATGTGATGTGGTATTTCTGAAATTTTTATAAGGTTAGTTGATTAGTATGTGTATCAAATATTGTCCAATTACAAGAGCAGTTGGTTAGGTAATTTCTCTCCAGGGTTCTGCCCCACTGGAACCTCCCGTGCCCCTCAGCTTTTATTCCCACACTTTATTGTGTCTACAATGCATGGTGCAAAGCAAAATGTCCTTTCTAGACTAAAAGCAAGACTAAACAGGATTCAAGATTGTATTGATAAGGGTTTGATAAACTATGGTAGAGGGCAGGAAAAGAACTAAAAGTTATAACCAAGTATTCTATCTACAAAGATAGAAATATATGAAAAATATAGTAAAAATGTAAAAATATTTAGGCATCATCATCCTCTTCCTAGAAATCTCCTTCAGGCAGAGCCCCTGGATGGAGGATGCAGTGGCCTGAGTCTCACTGCTGGGAGATTTGGCGTTGGAGGAGGTGGTGGTTTCACATGTGAGAGATTCACCCCAGTTTAAACAGAGTTGCCAAGTGAAGGAGCTATAGGAGGAGATGGGCAGACTGTAATTTAGCTTTCACCATGATTTTGGATCAGAACACCTCAGAGCAGAGGTCTTTTCCACGATCTGTTATCCTTTATTATCCCATATGTCGAGCTTCTCTGTCTTCCTAGTGAACCTTGCCAGGGATTTGTTGTCTTTCATCTGCGGTTGGATTTAATTACAAGCAAAAGGTGGCAAGTCAGAAACAATATGCTGGGCTAATAAATTTCCTGTGCAGGAATCATGTTGCCTATTAGGAGAGCTCTAAGAACACAGAGGAGTGGCAGAGGTTAAGAGAGAGGAAACATTTCACACTGTCGTCATCTGCAAAGTTATCACTTGTAGCTCCTGAACAGCTACAAATGACAGGCTGAAACATTTGCAAGATTCATGGTTAATGTCTGGATATTCATTTACACTTACCCTAAGTTCCCAGCGGGGCACATGTTCTTAAATTGAGGCTAGGCAGATATATGTGAAATGTCTTTTATCTAATTTTTTATTGTAATTTGTTTATTTGATTTAGCTGCTTAGCAACACGCAGACAAATACATACACACATTCATATACTACTGAAAGTCTCTTTTAATCTGAATTTTGAAGCCATTGAGCTGATCCACACAGCTTGGTCCTTAAGGACCAGTCCTCACACAAATTCACCAGCTGTAATTCAAAGAAACATGTAAGGTTAAAGAGGAAATACTATCTTTGCTGTCACAGAGAGAGGAAAATGCCTCTGACTCATTTCCCTGACTGAAAAAAATTTGTTCCCTAATGTTATTATCAAGTCTAATAAAACATATATTTATCAAAGTTTAAACCAACAGAAGGAGAAATCAGCAGGAATCCCGTTTAACCTCATTTATGATCGCTCTCAACAGAGGTATTAGGCATATTGAGCAGTAATGAATTATTTAAGATAGCACTAGATATTAAACACTTTGAATTGTGGGCAAACAGCCAAATAGATGTCTTGCAGATTCTTTCCTCTTCTAATAGAAGCCTCCCAGACATTTTAGCTAATAAATTATTATGTTCTCACAGATCAACTGTTTATATAATGTGGAATCCATCTCTGAAGCTGAAAATGGGCATTCCAGGAAAAAAATGGGCATTCCAGGAAAGAAATGGGCACTCTGTAGTGGAGAAACAGGGCTGGGAGCTGTGTAGAGGCACAGATTGCTCCAGATGTGCCCAGATGTGCTACATATTTTAGTCACTGGTTGAATCTCTCTGCTCCTGGACATGGTAGGGGTAGTGACAGAATGGAGTTTGCATGAGCAGAAAGATATCAAGGTTTTAACAGTCCAACAAGGACAAAAGCCCCACAGGTTGGAGCTGTAACCTCTAATCTGCAATTGCACTGGTTTGGAGCCCCCACCACTCACCTGAAACTTTTATTCTGGAATTTGCTCTACTGGAACCAAGCCATGGGACTGAAACTGCTCTCTGGGCACTGTCAGGAAAGTTCTGCAATTGGTCATAAAGGACTGCTGTCTAATCTAAGATATAATGTGGCTCAAACCCTCTCTGGATGAACATATCCAATAAGTAAAGAGAATTAAATTGACTTCATCTCTACGGTTCTGAAAAAAAATAAATTGTCTCTTCATTTGTTATTTCTGCCCTCAAAAACTGCGCATAGCACTGGAGAAAACAGATCAGAAATAGACTCAAGTGGCAGCAAAAACATGTGAGAAGACAAGATCAGCTTAGGAAAAAAAAAAAAAAAAAAGAAACCAAACCCAAAACCACTCACTCTCTGTCAGAAGTCAAAAAGTCAAACCCTTAAAGAGAAGTCATGAAACGATGGAAAACACTTTGAGGAGTTAACTTTGTCTTGTACATAACCACCACTGGCTATTTCAGTCTGTTGTTTAGGGGAAATCCTGATTCTGAAACATCCTTGTAATGAAAAGTGACTTCACAGTTTGACTTTATGATTTTTATTCCAGTGTCTGAATGCTTAGCACCGCATGACCTCACAAGGAAAAAGAATCTTCACATCAGAGACAAATCAAAGGAGGAGTTATTTTGATTTAAAGTATTTGATTGATTTGGGTAGCTGTAGGTTTACTGATGACTTCAAGGTCTGGGAATTATGATATGAGTACCTGAAAGATATCAATACCAGTCTAGAAAAGAAGTTAATGCAATAAAAAGTAAGCCCATTTGTAATTAATGGTTCTGATTATTAGATGTATTACAATGGAAATAATGAGAAAATTCAATAATGTCCCAATGTTGATTTCCATTAAGGAAGATATTACATTACTGTGGATTGGACAGGAAGGTCCAGAAGTCATTACCAGGTCTGCTAAATCCTAAATGGATTAAGCTTCCAAGAGTGTTCTGTAAAAGAGTGTTCTTAGCATAATCCTGGAGTTCAGTTCAGCTCCTGAAGACCTCACAATAAAAACTTCCTTTGGTTTGAGAAGACCATGATAGACAGAATTTTTTTCCCTCCACTTCTGTTTGATGTCACAGAGGCATTTTGATTGTTTTTCAGACAATTAAAGGCAAACTGCAAGAATGGATGCTTGTGCATGGAGTGCTTGTTCTCCCAGTCGAGCTTGCCCTGCAGTCTCAGAGCAGCAATAGCTGTCAGACAGGCACTTACATTAAGTACCGTGTTGACATTAAAGGGTTTGGGAAAAGTGCCCTAAAGAGTATTCCCCTCCCAACCCTCCTCCCAGCAGAAGGTAACATTTACTCCTCAGCCTGGGATAAATTACCATATTAATTATTCAAAACACTTAATACCATCGAACAGAAATGAATTTACCAGATGCAATCCAGAGCCAGACGCAAGAAATCAATGGAGTTTAAAGGCCTGGGCTCTCAATGAGTCATTAACTGGATGCTCTCCTCAAATGCAGGGAGTGGAGAGGGTGTGAATTGCCTCAGGAGGCAGGAGAGGAGGTCAGGCCAAATTGCAGCTCCAACCAAGAGTGAATTCCCCCTTCTCCCAAACCAGGTATCTGTGATAATGTCAGCACTTATGGGAATATTTAAGAGTGTGATGGACTCACAGAGAGCTCTGAGAGCAGATGCAGCTGTGCAAACCAAGTGTGCTTTGAACCAGGGGAGTAAATCTACCCTGCTCTGGTAATCTCACCAGTACAGGTAAGGCTTTTTTAGTTTGGAACATGCTGCCCCACAAAACTCTGTTGGACAGGGAATGTACCTCCTAACACCTGGACAAATCTGTGCAATGTAAATCCAGATTAACTCTTCAGATTGGTTTGACAGTGGTGATGCTCAGGACAGAGCTCAGCCTCTTCTTCCTCTTTTACTGATTACCTGCCCCATACTTGCTGTGGTACAGAAATCAGATGTTTCCTGACATCCTTCTTTTTTCACATTTCCTAGTTGGTTTTTTTCCCACATTTCCTAGTTGTGACAGAGCAGCATGGGGCAGTTTCTGTTGCTGTGTTTAGTGGTGAATGGTTTAGAGTCTGCTTGCACACAAAAGCTGTAGAGGCTGAACTCTCAGCCATGACTTCTTCCCACAGAAGCAATGTGGTGAATAAGATTTTAGAAATACAAAGTGAAATTTGCAATACAAGTCCATAGAAAGCACATCTAAACTAGAACATTTTCTGCTGTCAGTATTCTGGGGATAGATAACTCTCTAGCTGAGTGTTTAACGCATTTTGCTTACCTTTTGACTTTGGCTTGCCTTGAGAGCTAGTGCAATTAATTCTGGGCAGACACTAGGAACAATTCAGTTGTAGGGAGCTGTAGGGGAAATTCAGTTTCTGGCCTTTCCTACCCCGGTGCTCTCCCAGTGAAATGTCTCTCAGAAGCTGCTTTGGCTTCTTGCATGGCAAAACCTGTGAATTCCATATTTTGGTGGCTCACACTGGCTGGCCGTGCCCAAGGGTTGGCAGTGGGGGCTGCAGGGCAGCCAGGGAGAAGAAACTGGATTTGCCCTGTGTCAGACACAGGTTTCAGCCTTTATCTTGGCCTTTTCCCACCTGTTGAGTGGGAGTGAGAGAACAGTGAGGTGCAGGGCTGGCAGCTGCCCATGGCTAAGGTGGGTTAAACCTGCTCCTCCTCCTGCTCCTCCTCTGGCTTTGGTGTTCACTGTTTTTCCTCACACTTTTTCCTCACTCCCCATACTACCATGCAGTGGTTTTGCCTTCCCAGCCTAACAAAGTCAGGATGAAGCAGAAGCACCACATGGGAGAGAGGACATTCCCAAGAAAATGAATGGTGCTAAGCTGGTGGGATGGTGGAAGTACACACACACAATCTTCCAGTTCTTCCCACACTGATTTTAGGGCTTAAAAGCATTTTGTGTAGTGGGTGTCTTCAACCTTTTCTGTGAAGGAGGAATGACAACCCCTCGTCTAAGGAGACAAGGTGCAAACTACAAAATGAGTTCTCCCTCTTGGATGACTCCTGTCTGATGCTCATTTACTGCCTGTCACCAAGTCCTCTTTGATTCCTTCCCTTTCTGATCTTCCTCAGCTTTCTGCTTCCAGTCCTCTTTTACTCTTGCTTGTCTGCTCACAAGTTGAAATGAGTTGAAAATAACTCATTTTAATATGAGCTGAGGGAAAGGGGAAAAATTAGCAGAAGAAACAAAAGTCTGTGAGACTTTTAAAGCCATGCTCTCAGTGACTCGCTGTGAAGTGCATCAGCTGTTCGAAAATGCATCAGGAATAAATTCCTTTGGGAGAAGCTACTGGAGTGCAGTGTCTATGAAATAGTTTAAAACTAGAGAATATCCAGAGATCAGAACTGGAACATAACATCAGACTAAAACCCAGTCCTTGTGTCCTGTAAAATATTGAGTATGAAATGAAAAAAGCTGTAGCCAGGAAGGTAAATATGGCAGGATGAGCTGGAGTTGTGTGGCCATAGTGGTGATAAAGCAGCCATGGAATTTGCACAGACCCATAGAATTATAGAATGGCTTAGTTTGGAAGCGATCTTAGAAATGAGCTTGTTCCACCCCCTTGCAATGGGCGGGAACATCTCCCACTAGACCAGGATCTTCAGACCCCCATCCAGCCTCGAACACTTCCAGGGATTTTCTACATTCATAATTGCTGGGGGGATTCTGGAGTGCTTTCTGTGAGCTCTCAGAACTAGTCGATGGTGAATAGTTCTTTTAAAACCAAATTAAACCTTTTGCTGTGCATGTGGCACACACTATTCACACTGAACCTGTGTTATGTATTGTGTGCCTGGGGACAATTCACCCCTTCCAGCCTTTCAAGGCATCCTGGGGAAGGACATGAAGGGTTTAGGTTCTTCAGACCCTGTGCAATGACAAAAATATTAAATGAAAAAATATTAAAACCTTTCCCTGCTCAGATAAGCTGAGGCATTTATGGAAGAGCTGAAAATACTCAACTGTTTTTGCATGTACAATGATTGAGTTTTCTTTTTTTTTTTTTTTTAGGAAGAGAGTCAATTTTAGGTGAAAATGAATCAGATTCTGCTCAGACGAAATAGTTTCTAAGGCCAATTTTGAATCAATATGAAATGGTCTCTTTTGTCAAATGATTACAGGGAAGGGAAAAATAAAAATGGTTTTTGGATCTACTTTTGTGATTGGTCTCTGCAAGAGTCTCTGAGAGAGGGAAAGGGATGTGGGCCATGATTTATTAGTGCAAGAGTATCACGAAATCTGAATTGGATGTTACTCTTCCGAGTGCTACAGGAAAAAGCCCAAAAGAATGGTTAGAAACATATCCTCCTCTCTCTCTGAACAACATTCTCTATGGAATAGGGACTTTGTCCAAATCCTGCTAAGAAAAAACATGTGATGGAAATGATTACATGGCCATTATTTTTCATAATACAGAGTAATTTGTTGAGTTTTACAGAATCTCTGTTGGCGAGTCAAGAAGAATAAACATTTATTATTAATAAATAATATTGCTGTTCTGCAGCAATGCAGAGCAATATTTATATATCAAATTATTCATAGAATCATAACTTACCAAGTGCTAACAAACACAGAATAATGACCTCTGGCTCAGGGAGTTCACAACCTGCAAATTGCTGGAGTTTGGGAGAAGTATTTGAGGAAATGTCATGGTGTACTTGTCATCCTCTAATCATTCAGATTGGATCATTATTTATCATCAATCAATCCGGTTTTATGTTCTTCACATTTTTAAGTCTCATTGTTATTTGTATCTTTTCAAGCCTAACCTGTATAATAAGTTGGCTTCTCTGTTTCTATTGTCTTGTTATAACACTTCAAATTTTTGGCCATGACCTAGGATTTTACAGGTTTTTTGGTCGATTGGTTGTTTTTTTGATTTTGGGGTTTTTGGGGTTTTTTTTGGTTTTTGTAGAAATAATTATAAATACTACAAGGAAAAGTATCCCCAAGTATTGTACTTTCTTGGGAAGATCTTTCCAAGCTACAAGCCCCTAAGTATCAGTTTTTCTTCCCTATAACTGGAGTCAGAGACAGGCACAATTTGGAGGGTTGTTTCATGATTCAAAAGCAGAGTTTTGATCATCAAGTTTCTCAAACAATAAAACATCCCTGTTCTGGTGATGATGCTCGATAATGAATTCACTCCTCAGTGAAATTCATTCTTCAAGGACATGATGAGATTAATCACATCCCATCTTCCCATCAGCTCAGCCCCAAAGAGACTTTCCTTTCTCCCAAGCCACTCCATAAATTTAATTAATTACAGAACAAATACAGGCAAAAGAGATCTTTGCATGTTCCTCCCTGACCACGTGCTCAGAGCTCTTGCATGGTCCATGAGGACAGCAGCATTGAGGGGCAAATTTAATACTCTGGTATTATATTTGTCCCACCTTGCAAGGAGCTCTGACCATTTTTTGAGGCAAGGTATCCTCAAATTCAATTTCTAGTATTGGAATAGAAAGTGTGGATAAAAAGTTGCCACAAATAATTCTGCTGCTCCATTCCTGGATGAATAACTTAATAATTATAAGGGATATGATGCCACTGAAGAAGGCTCAGATGAGCTTATAGATACATTACTAAGCACAGCAGAAAGAACAGTAACGGCACAATCTAATTTTGTGAGAGAATTAATGAAATAAAACTATTACAGAAAAAGTATTGACACCACTGTGGCAATCTGACTCCTTGTGATGTGAATATTTAGAGAGTAGAATGTGAGAGGCCAGTGATGAATGGAGCTAATCTCCCAAAAACATCCTGTGGAAAATGGAAACCCCGTGTGAGTGCATCATTAGAACAAGGGAGGTACTCTGTGGGTTCAAACCACTCTGTGGCATGGAAAAGTTGTTAGAAAAGTTAGAGTGAACCTTCTTACCTGTTACCAGGGTTTATAAAAAATTTCAATGAGAAATAACTGCTCCAATAAATACTAATATGACAAACCAAACTCACAGATTATAATAGGAGAAGAACATTTAATAGTCATCAACTAAAATATACCTTCTTCCAATTATCTTCCTCCTGGGTAATTTATTTAATTGGCTAATGCTATCTCAGATTTTCAAGACCTTGTGGGAGAAAAGGAAACTGGAAGAGAACAAGTCCACAAAAGCTGTCTTTATAATGGAAAAAAAAAAAATGAAGATTTAGCAAAAGTGAACAACACTGAACAGAAAACATCTAAACAAAGAGGGTGACAAGGGGATGGATTTGTCAAGAACAACACAATGTGGTTTCCTTGTATGGCAAGATAATAAACACTGTGGAGCATCTGGAAGGGGGAAAAGCCTTCAATCCTTGTCTGCAGTGAAGCTCTGTCACTGTAGGACACGACAACCCCATCAGTAAGAGAAACATTAACTAAACCAAATTACTCTGAGGGAAGGCAAACCTGACAATGACTTCTGCCCAGAGCACACAACAAAGTTGTGCTGACGTGTGAAGAGTTGTATCAAATAAGGATTTTGAGGCATCTGCGCTGGGTAGAGCTCAGTTCACATCCTCGGTGGTGAAACTGTGATTAGGTTTATTCACGTCCAGTTTTTGAGGACTATTCCTATTTTGCAGGATAGGTCTTGGCATGTGGGAGAGATAGGTTGAAAATTGTGGCTGCATATTTTTCGAGATTGGCACATACCCTCAATTTTGGCAAAACTACTTTCCAAAATGCAAGCTGGGAAACACTTGAAAAACTGGGAGTTGTTCTGCAAAAGATCTATGGATTATAGTAGATATCAGGCCAAACACAAGACAAATGTTTTCCATTTTGACCAAAAGAGAGAAAAAAAAATAGTGAACCAGTTTGGGTTTTCTCTTTTCAGACAGATCATAATAGACTGAAGATACGAGGAAAGGAAAATACACGGAATAATTTCAGACAGATCATTAATGTGGTCTATGTAATCTTTTATAGAGAAATTTGGGAGGCCCTCTAAGTACTTTTTAGGAGGTTGGCAAACCCATTAGCCAAAAAATGCCCAATCAGTGGTGAAACTGAGCAGATATTCCAAGTAGGCACAGAGTTCATACATCCATACAGAGTTCATAAATCCATATATCCATGGTGGCCACACTGATCCAGATATAGACACATCCTCACTCATAGCCTTGTCCTGCTGCCCTGGTTTGGTAGCTTAGGATTAAAGTCTCTTAATAGGAGGGATATTTGTTTATTTGTTTAATTAGATAAAGGTGTGTGCACCTATATATGTATATGTATACATATACACACACACACACAAATATATATATATGTACATACATATATATACGCATATTATTATTATATTATGTTATATTTCTAATTATATTATACTATTATATAATA
>VWYP01030727.1:16512-45914 GCA_013400435.1 Pycnonotus jocosus | reverse complement strand
AAAAAAAAAAAAAAAAAAAAGTGAATGTATTATGTAACTTCTGGAAGTTTGCTATACTGTTTAGTTTTAAAATCTTTGTTGTTGCTCTAATTCTTTTATTGTGTAAAAACCCCAATCAAGATCCTAACACCCCCACTTCCCCAAAAAAGAAGCCAAAAAACGCAAACCTCAGCAAACCCCAAGGACCAATGCTGGTTCTTTTCCAAGGTGCAGTGGCTGTTTTTCCTAATGGATATTACCACATTTGCTCCTCACAGTCATCTTGTCTGGTGCAGTGAAGAAAGTTTGATCCTGCAAAAGAATTAATAGAATAATCATGACTTCATTTCAATACAGTAATACTGAAGGATGCTTTTGTTTTGTGTATGTGCAGAAGGTTTAGATCTTACTGGGTTATGCATTTGGTTTGAGATATTTTATGGCTTAAAGATTTTTCTTGAAATTGGTTTGTGAGAAGTATGTTGTCTTTCCATAAGTGTTAGTGTAAATGGAGGATCTGTCTAGCCTAGTGGAATGGCTGGCATAAGCAATACTACTCTTACGAACCTTCTCCCAGGCTCCAGCAAACTTTGGCTCTGGAACTTCTCTGTGTTTAGAAGTGCTTGAAAGATTTTTCTTCAACAAATTTGTTTCAGTGCTTTCTGTTCCCATGTAAATTTCTAATACTTGCAGAGCTATGTATTAAGGAATTTCAAATCCTGATTGTGCATTATTGGAAGACGCAGGATAATACAATTCTGCATGAATTAGCAGCACTCCAGATTGCTGTAAAAGCTGTTAACTTATGCAGCAGTTCCTTTATATATTTAATTTATGACTTCACTTGCAAAGAAAATTTGCTAAGACATGAAGATGATAATGGTAAGTTTTATTGTCATAGTTTGAAGATTTAACTCCGTTTTGAATAAAACAGAAAGCTGTTAAAAATCTCAGGGCAGTTCTGCTCAGCAGGGCAAATTAGTGAACAGCTCCCTTGTAACTGTTCTTTATTATGGTCTTAGGTGAATGCAAGAATTTAAGATAGACCCCCAAAAGCATTCTATTTAGTTGAAATTATACAAAAATTAAGTATTTTCACACTGAAAATAGCAGAACTGTGAAGTGTGTAAGCTTACCTGGATCTGAGTGATGATGCAGTGAATTATCCAAAGAGGTGCTTACTACAATGTGCCTCGATCTGTGCTCCAGACGGAATACCTAATACCAAGGGGTTGTGGATTACTTGGCTCCCCAGTCCCTCTATTTCAGCAAAATGGCAAAGGTGAGCTAGAGGCACACAGCTTTTCTGCTGACCAGGAGGAATGAGAAGCAGCTGTGTGACTTTGATTCATCTTGTGAATTATCTGTTCTTGTCTAATGAAACAATTGCAGAGTAATGAAAGCCGAAAAAACGAAGGAATCAAGGCCTCTGCTTACACCATGCCTTTGCTTTCCAGAAAAAGAGAGCAGTTCTGGGTACTTGCACCATTTCTTTTTGATTTCACTTTCTTATACTGCATAACACATGTTATACTGTGAATGAGAACACAAGAAAAGCTTGTGTACAAAATAGACATTTATAATGCTACTTCTTGAATCTTTTCAATAAAACATGTAATGTTTCAATTGGTAATGCCTCTTTCATGCACACACATTATTATTGCAGTTTTTTTTTGCAGTATGACTTAATGCTTACTGGAAGCTGCTTAGTAGAATGTGTAATTTGATACCTTTGTACTTCTAACAGCACTGATGTGAGCTGTAGAAATCCACTTTTGCCAAAATAGAAATACGTAATTCATTCAAAAAATATTGTGTCCAATGATACTTCATCAGTTAAATGATACTGTCTTCGAGCTGACTGTATTATTCCAGTCCAGCATACCAGCACAAATACTGCAGCTATTACAGTGTAGCTCAGTGAAAATCTTTCCGAAGAACTGTACACCAACTTCAGCAAGGCCTTGAGCAGCACTGGGTCTGTAAAAATCCCCCTGTCTTGGTGTATGTGTCACATACTAGAGGAGGAGATTCATGTTAGGAATGACTTTGTGCAATATGCAAAGATTCTTTATGGTCTGTATTAATTTTCTGTCAGTGAGAAAATGCTATTCATGAAGTAACTCTGTTTGCAAATTAACACTGGAGGATGAAGTGGGGGTTTTTTGCACAGGCTTGCTGTCTTATATTCTTGCATTTATTAGGATAACCTTTTTGTTGGGTTACACAGCAGCTTCTCCATTCTTTAGTACTTCCTTTTTCAACAGCAACCCTAACATTTTCAATACTGCATTGTTTAGTATGGAGCTCAGATAAATGTGATAGTGACACTGTAGGAATCTGTAAATGTTTGTGGTGAGTTCTCAGAGATCTGTATTTTAACAGATGTAGGACAAATGTCTTTCAGTACTTCTGAAGAGCAGAAATAGTGTTTAAAGTTCCTAGTTGTCAAAGATACTTGAAATAATTGTATTTCCAGAAAATCACNNTAGAATTTGATGAGATTTTTTCCATTGCTCTCAGCTACTCTTTGGTCTATTTAAAAACAAATTTTTATAGTTTTTGAGAGGTTGGGGGTGCACTTTTCTTTGCATGCAATATATGTCAGTATACATACTTGATACTTCATCACCAGCCTAAGCTGTTTCCCCATTGCAAGAACAATGACTTGTAAATGTTTAGTAAATGTTTATTCAAGTTAATTTCTGCATTTTTGTTGAAAACCAAAAATCTTTAAAAAGACCCAACAAAGAGCAACCTAATGTTGATTCTGGTCTTAGGTATGTAGTATTTTAAGTATATTCAAAGGAATGTATAAAGACTGCCTATAATAACACAGCCACTGAGACTGCGTGAAAATAATTGTGGGCTGAACTTCTTAAGTATTGACTGGATTATTTTGTTACTGCTTTGAATTACAAAGATGGAGGAGCAGACTTCGATGTAATCTTTGGTTTTTTAATCTTAACATTTGATTGTTGGATGAAGAGGGATATCAAAGGACTTGATACATCGTGATGTTATGTAACAAACCCTCTTGGGAGCCAGGCTTACTGCTATTCAGTACTACTCCTGAGAATTCCCCTGGTTCTTGTTGCTCATCTCATGACACTTGCACCTCAGATCTCAGATAACTATGCAGCTATGGCAGAATTTTTAAAGTGGACAATACAGTTGTTTAATATACTTTTTTAGAAACAAGTAAATTCAAATGTAAACCATCAGGTTAAGTCCCTTCTAATAATGTTTTTGGATGTTTTGTCATCAGCTGTATGAGAATCTAGTTTCCTACAATGCTGCATCCTCAATTCGTATTCATTGAACAGGACCAGGATTTCAGATGTGTCTCTTCTTTGTTTTTATACATGAAACCCATCATCTTCAAATTATTCCACCTCTCCACTTCTGTTAATTGCTTTTGGGCATGGATAAATGTAAACTACTTATGGGTAGGATGAATTTTATTCATCTGTATTTTGAAATGGGTTACTGGATGGAAAAAGGAATTGGGTCACTTTCACGGGATGTGGAATGTATCTGTATATAGTAATTCAGCCTCAATCCACTGAGCTCATTTAAAACCAGAATTTACTCAGATTCATAACACTTCCAAAATATTGTGAGCAGAACAGGGTGGGTCACTCTACTGCCTGGGTTTGTAGGAGTCCTGAATTTCTAGACATGATCAGTCTCTTTTTTAGCAACTAATTGATTTTTAGCCACTGAATTCTTCAAATTCTTCTTGTATGACTTTTTGTAAAGCTAGATATTTTAAATTAAGTTATTATAGGACATGTAAGGTTTTTGTTTTAAAGCATGTAATAAGGATAGATTTCTTGGAATAAGGCAAGTCCTGAAAATCCACTTACTGACCATCTTTATAAGACATTTCCCCCCAGTCACTTATAACACATATGTGTGTGTGTGTGTGCATGCGCGTGCGCGTGCAGTGAGAGTGTTGAGATGTCCTTTCTGCTTTTTTTTTCCTAATTTTTGTACTAGTTTTAAGAATGTTTTCTAATAGAGTATTATCACTATCCATATACATCATTATATATACACTTTATATATACACTAACATCACATATATATCGTGTAACATCACTTTATATATACACTAGTACAAAGTACTTTGAGAATTAATGCCAGAGTTGCTAGGAGCAAAGTAATTACTACGTGATCTGGAAGAGAATTTTTAAAAGAGCTGTTTATGCTAGTACACACAATAGTCGTAAATAGATGAAAGTGGAATAATTGCCTATATTAGTGAGGTAATAATTCAGTAAACAAACCAGTAAAATTCATTAAACACTACAAAATATTTTCTAGGCACTTATACAGGTGTTTGGTAATTAGTTTGCAGTAGAAAGTACTGGTAGGAAATACTGAGTGCTTGGGATGCATAAAAATGTTCTTGTGAGTGTATGCTTGGATTTGTTTTCTCTTATGAGAATAAGTACATTAAGACACTGACGAAGATAGCTGATAGATGCAGAATCCTTTCATCTTGGTAGGATTTATACCTATTCACTAGTAACAGTTTGATTCACTTCATACATCTGCTGCAGATAAGGGAAACTGCCTGTACAAATGTAATTCATGTGAAAGTTTTAGAAAAATACATAACATTCATCACAGACTTTGATACAAAATGAGTCATTGAGAACTGTTGAGCAGGAAAAAGATGGGAGATGATATACTGCTGTAGATTGTTGTTCTAAAGACTTTTAGGTACTGCTGAATTCTAAGGTACAGTCCATTGAATTGAATTAAAGTGAAGCCCTAAGATGTGTCTTTAGAAAAATTTAGTCATACTAAAACAGCAGAAGTATCAATCCAAAGGGTTATTCAAAAGCTATGCTTATGATGTTTCTTGGTTTTTATAGTCCAGGGTTGCTTTCTGTAGTAAATCTTTGCCTTCCCCTTTCCCTCCTCTTTTTTTTTTTAAATGTATTGCTCACCTCTATGCTGTGCATGTACTATTTGTTAGAGTAAATACTCAAGATCATCACATTTGAATCCTCGTCTACTCCACACTCATATTTATCTTTTTAATACATCGTAGAACATTAAGGTTAAATAAATCTGTTTTGAATCTATTTGTTTCAGCAATAGTTCTAATGTGTTCTAATATTATTCATCATAGTTGTGGTCAGTTGGGATGAAAGTGGTTGCCCACACATGAGTCTAACCCTTGTGGTTGACATTCTCATCATACTGCAGGAATGCAGTTGTCATTTGTTTTTTACACTGGTATCTATCACCATAGCATGTGGGTGTCTGAAATCATGATCTCAGAGTGATGCAGGTCTTCAGGTGATGTGTCAATCTCATGGTGGTATTGGAAACATAAGGCAAGCTTTGAGCCACATTGTGTATTGCTAACTTTGATTTATCGCCTTAGTTATGGAGATTCAATGCAAGAAGATTAATCCTGTGGTAACTGCTGAGTAACAGAGATTTTCACATTCAGAAACCACTTTTTTCCTTAGTGTAGGTGACTTCATGTCTAAGTTAGGCTCTGCAGAATGCTTGTTCTCTAAATACAAGTCATTGTTAAGGTCTGTTTCCATGCTGAGTTATAGGGATTGTTACTATAATTATATCATGTGCACTGTGCTGTTTCTGGTAGATTCCAGTTCTCTATTAAGATGAATAAATACAGTCCAGGAGTTTTTCAACAGTACTTGCACATGTATTATGTTTAGTTCTTTATGTGTTTGTCCTCCTGAGTATTCTGGTAGGCTTTTGTAGGCTGTAGGGTTTGTGGACAAGGTGAGACACCTTCAGAAGTAGTTAATCTACTTGTAGTAAAGTTGCTTAAATAGTTTGGGTGAATCATCCTCTAGCATGCCTGTTTTTCTCTATGGGGATTAAAATGAATTTGGGTGACTATCTGAGGTCAGACAACTAACTTTTAACTAAAAAAAGCTAGGTAAAATGAATCCAGTCCTTAGTTATTGAAACAGTGGTTGGTTGCCTAGGTAATCCCAGAAAACCTATATTTATTTTCAGTTTTGCTTATTTTTCTTTCTCTTCTTTTTCTAATTCTGATACAGGTCCTGATGTCTTTACATGAAATGTTCCCAGCCGTGCATGCAGCAGAAATGGCTGTCCAGAGGAACCCACGTTCCTGGGATGCCTGGCAGACTTTGGGACGTGCCCAGCTTGGATTAGGAGAGATAGCACTGGTAGGATAACAGAACCAATTGTGTGTGAGAAGGAAAATACAGAAATACCAAGGTTGCTGTATATCCCTATGGTAATTTGAACACTGACAAGGAGAAAAATTGTTATTATTTATCTCCTGTGTTCCCTCTGCTTTATTGTCTTTCACAAATGTTTCCTGTGTGGTTTTGCTGCCGGACTTGTGGAAGACCTGTCTAGCTCCAAGACTTTTGTGTCATATACTATATTTATGTGGTAGCTTTATGCAATAGAACAATTATGCTGACGTAACTGCACATACTACATTCTGTGTGTTTTACTGCTACAGTGCAGCTCACCGTAGTTTAAAGATGAGGGTAATGTGAAGTCCAAGGGTCAGCTGATTATTCAGGCTCAGTTTTTATACATGCCTGCTGGTAGAATTCTATTGTCTTGTTTTCCTTGTGTCCCACTTATGCAGCAAATAATGTGTGCTCATTCCTGCCTTCCTCTGTCTCCTTGACCTCAAATGGTGGCTGAGGTTGCTTCTTCATTTAATAAGAGAGCAAAAAGCTATTCTACAGTAGCTGAAGTGCATCTTTTTTTTCTGGAGTATAATAGTTTTCTGCTGGTTTTGGTGAAAACGCTACAGGTGAACTTTCAAATTCAGACACATTCACAGAGATCCATTAGAAAAACAATGCATCATGACCTCTTAGATGTAAAATGACACTGGTTGCATTTTGAATAGAAGTAGCTGTGTACTGTTTTGATACAAATAATTTTGTTGGTAATTTAGAATGTTTTTGCAAAAGTACAATGTTTAGCCTGAAAATTTTCAAGAATTGAAAAAAGATAGGGTTTTTTTAATGGAGGTTAACAATTCATGCAGAACTAATTTTTAAAATGTAGTGAGGAGCAGTGTTAAAACCCCCAAACTAGCCAAAACAAATGCAAACTATGTGAATGATCTAGGGTCATAGATGGTTTGGGTTGGAGGGAACCTTAAAGATCATCCAATTCCAACCCTGCTGTGCCATGGACAGGGACACCTTCCACTACACCAGGTTGCTCAAAGCCCTGTCCAGCCTGGCCTTGAACATTCCCAGCGATGGGGCATCCACAACTTCTCTGGTCAACCTGTTCCAGAGTTTCAGCACTTTCACAGTGAAGAATGTCTTCCTAATATCTAAATTTCCCTCATTTCAGTTGTACCCATTACTCCTTGTCCTGTCACTACAGTCCCTCTCCAGCTTCCCTGTAGTTACCCTTCAGATTCTGGCAGGTTGCTGTGAGATCTCCACACAATCTTCTCTTCTCCAGGCTGAACAGCCCCAACTTTCTCAGTTCATCCTCACTGGGGAGGTACTCCAATCCTTTTAGACAAAACCTAAGACAAAAGCCATGTGTTGGAGATGTGGAGAGCTTGGGGAGTGCTCCTTTTGTTGGTGCAGTACCATAATACGAAATATCTCATATGAATCCATATATGAATGTCTGTATTTCAGCAGTGGTGATGTTCCCTGGCTTTTGTGGTGTAGAAGGTAAGGGTAGATGGTCTGGTTTGTCTAGCTATTTTCCTTTTAAGTGTACGAAACTGTCACTGTAAGTTACGCCTGAGAATTTTAAATGTTTTATTTACTTCACGGATCTTAAGTAACTGATGCTGTTTATTGTGTAAAAAATGCTGCAGTTGCTGTAATATCAGTTAAAAATAGTAATATACTTGTACTAGTTATATCCAGCAGGTTGATTCACCAGATCCTGTAAGCCTTTTCTACACAGACAAATCATAAAACACCAGTGGGACTGGATGTCTTGAGTGCTGGGGACCTAGTGTTCATATTATATTGTTTTATTTTAGAGTTGCACTTCAGGTGCTCTTAGGATGCATTGTTGAGCTTAATCAGAAAGGGATCTAATTTATGTATCTGAGACTAGTTGGTGATGCAAAGTAAAGCATTTTAAGTGAGAACAATCAGAGATTTGCATCAAAGCACTTCATTCATCTGAAGTGCTGCTCTAAGTGCTCCTGTAATTGTTAAATTGACCTTACTATGGTGAAGAGGGAAGGTGGAGGGGTTATCACAGGTAGTATGACTTCTTAGTGTTTTTGATTGTCTCTTGAGTAGGGAGCCTGAGGTGTGGAAGCTCCTGCTGGTGTCTCCAGTGCTTTGGTACTGCGTGTTCGTGCTTCATTGCCTTTCTGTCTGTAGCTTGAACTGCCTTCTGATAAATAGAGTCTCACATACAGAGAACGTGGGGAGTTGTTCTAAAATGCATGTAATGTTCACTATTTGTTTTTGAACCAAACAATTTTTAGGAAATCATAAGAAGTTAAGACTGAAGGAGTTTTAAAATAAGCAATGAGTTCATAGTTATTGAACTTTTGGAGTCTTCTTGACCAAGTGGTTTAAGTCATAATTATCCTTTTTCCAGTAGTCCTTCATTGCCATGATCTTCTATTTTTTCCCTGTATCATATTTTTTACAAAGAAAAGTTAATAAAGCATAAATATCAAGGCTTTTTAGTAATTTTTTTAATATTTGGGAATTACTATCCTTCTCAAAAACTGCTTGTTCTGTTTCTTTGTTTCGTTTCTCCCCCACCAACATCTGTCTTCATTACCCACATCCTGCCAAATGGTCTGTTGTGAGTACTTTTATTGCTTCACAATGAATGATGCATTTTTTTTCTTAGGGAAAAAAACAATTTCCTGTATTTTAATTTGAAGTTTCCCTGGTCTAAAATGCTGTTTCCAAACAAATCTAAATGATACTATGAGCTGTGTAATAATAAAAGAAAGAAAGATTTGCTTGGATTTAGTTTTTGTCAAACTCGTGACAAAAAGAATGAGGTAAATTAGTCCCTTTTTATTTAGCTTTTATGAAAGTTGTTTGCTCTTTTTTCCCTTGAATGTACTAAATAGGGTAGTTCAACAGTAATACTTAAATGTGAACAAAGAGAATTTTATTTTTGTAAAGGCAGAAATTCCTTAAATTCTACAAATCAATGTACAGAGCACACCTGAGTAAACCTGCAATGTGAATGTAGTAACTGTAGAAATATAGTCAGGCTTGCAGTATTTCTCTCATTTCATTACAAATACTTGGTTTTACAAGTTACATTTCCTGTACTGCTTATGACATCTTAACTTAGTTAACAATTTCACACTAATAGCTTCATTAAACAGTTCCTCCCATGAGACGGGTAAGCCCCATGCTTTGATTGATCAAGGGAAAAAAAAAATTTAAAAAACCGAAACAAAAGCAATATTAAAACCCAAAACCAATCAAAGAAATCAAGGACCAAATGAAAGCACTGAGTCTCCCACTGTGGAGAGGTTCATCAGCCTCGTGACATGGTCATGGGCAGCCAGCTCAGGTGGCCCTGCTTGAGCAGAGGCTTGGCCAGGTGACCTCAGAAGGTCCTGGCCAGCCTCAGCCATCCTGTGGTTCTGTGACTTCAGTTTTACCCCATTCTGGGTCCCTGTCAAATCTGGAGTACTGAGAATCGTGAAGTTGAGAGGGTGGATGTGTAAATATGCACCAGTTGTGCATGGGTTTTGTTTGATGTTTTGAAGGATGTGGTTTCCTGTATTCCTGCTAAGAACTTAGTGCTTTAGCAGTCTTTAAGTGTGACACAACATTTTGTCAAAAGAATCATGCCTTGACAATGTGAATCCTCAGATCAGCCCTTTCCTTTCATCTCCCTTGAAAGAAATAGTTTTAGGTCTTTTAGATAATGATGGGAGTTTGTACTCCCAAGGAGAGAAATGTCTGTGTTTTATTGGAATGCAGCTAATTAACATAACTAATCTGAATTGGAGATAATTTTTCAACATGTTACAAATGTTAGCATTTAGAAACATTAGAGTATTTTGGTAATGAAAAGGAAATTGGTGTTTGGCCTTCCACTGAAAAGTCAAAGTATTTAGGAAATGCCAGGCTAAGAGAGAAAGTACCATGCTTTTTCATTTAAAGTGGGGTTCTGTTAAATTCTTTTGAACAGCTTTAAACAGTCGTACTGAGTTATTGAGGTAATAGCCAGTAATGTAAGCTTCCCCAGGAAGGCCCTGTATTAGTCCTGCCCTCTCCATCTACTACAGTGTAACCATTTTTCTCTTTTAAACACTGTTGGAAATCATAAATATATTTTGTGTTAATAATTGTTAATGTACAAAAAGATCTTCTAGTCAAAGCTGAATTTTGTTTTTCGTCAAGAAAGCTGAAGGGCAAGCAAGTCTCCAAAAGTTTAAATGCCCTTTTCAGCTACATTTCTGCTGGGGATACTCAGTTTTTGCAAGTGATTTTGGCTGATTTAGCTGGCACCTCCTGTTAGTTACCTTTGTCAGATGCTCAGGACTTTTGAGGAGTGCATTTCTCAACATCAAGACCTTGTAATTGAAAGCTTTAGCTAAATCAGATGCACAGGATATGACAAAGAGGGATGTTGAAGAAAGTTTATTCAACCATTATTTCAAAATTTCTGTAATAATTTTGGCAGTATAATTTGGTAATAAAGAAGTAAATGTTTTCTTGGATTTTTCTGATTTGCAAGGTGAAAGTACTGATAACACTTCAGCTTTATTTTCTTAGGCTAACTATGTCAGTTTCTAGGACAGATTAATTTTTGTGGTTGTCGTTTCCTTGACCATCCTGCATCATATCCTTGCATCTGGTAGGGCACAGTGTAAGAGGTCTGCATGGCAGAGGCAGCCTGAAACAGTGACTTCGGCAGGACATGCAGCAGCCTTGCAGGGGTGTGTGCTGAAGTGTAAGGGCAGAAGGGCAGTAAATGTGAGGAAAGAGAGCTGCGAAGAAATGAGCTGGTGCAAAATGACATCTGTGAAATCTGTCACTGAAGGAAAAGAAAGTACAGGAGGAGGATAAGGAGGATACAAACTTCTTCAAAAAGAGAAGGAAGGTTTGGAAGTGAGGATATCTCACACACATCTACCAGATGGAAACAAAGACTTTTATGCCTTTGTAACTTAACCAAATCCCAATAAGCATTAGGCAAAAATAGTCTTTCACATCTGGAAAATTACTACATTTCAAGTACTTTCTCCAGAACATGAGAGCTTCAGAACCTTTGAATAAAATGGTTTTGTAAATTAAGAAGTGCAAAATATTGTGTTCACCTCGGTTTTTAAGAGACCAGAATTACTTTTGATTAAATCTTCACAGAGAATTTTTTTATTGAAAAGCAGAAATAATCTGAGCAGAAAATTAAACAGAAAAGTTCAAGATGACAGTTTAAAGTTTAAAAAAAAAGCCACTCAGATTATACCATAGAAACTATTAAACTAGAGTGAAAATACCTGAAAGGATGGGATTTTTTTCTTGTTCGAAGGAGAGAAATGTCATAAAGGGTGCTTAAGTATATTAAATTGTCTTATTTCCCTATTTTCTACATTACTGTGATAAATGTTTCTGTAAAAAAATATTTATTTATGTTCATGGTTAGTAGTACAAAAATAAGACTCAAATTCTGGTGATATATTGCCATAGAATCATAGAAAGCTTTAGTTTGGAGGGGACCTGTAAAGGTCCTCTGGTCCAACCCCCTGCAATCAGCTGGGACATCTTCAGCTAAACCAGGTTGCTTAGAGCCCTGTCCAGCCTGGCCTTAAATGTTTCCAGGGATGGGGCATTAACCATCTTTCTGGGCAACCTGTTACAGTGTCTCAGTAACCTCGCTGTAAACAATATTTTCCTTACATCTAGCCTGAATCTACCCTTTTTCTGCTTAAAGTCATTACCCCTTGTTCTATCACCACATGTCCTTGTAAAAGTCCTTCTCCAGCTCTTCAGTGGGTCCTTTGCAGGTACTGGGAGGCTGCTGTAAGGTGTCACTGAACCCTTCTCCCTCCAAGCTGAATGGGCCCAATGCTCCCAGACTGCCCTCACAGCGATTGTGCTTCAGACCCCCGATCCTCTTTGTTGCCTCCTCTGGACTTGTTCAAATGGGTCCATGTCCTTTTTATGCTGGGACCCCAGCTCTGGATGCAGAGCTCCAGATGGGTCTCACCAGAGCAGAGCAGAGCAGAGGGGCAGAATCCCCTCCCTCCCCTGCTGCCCACGGGGCTCTGGATGCAGCCCAGGACACGTTTGGCTCTCTGGGCTGTGAGTGCCATGGCTGGGGCATGTCCAGCTTTTCATGCATCAGCACCCCCAACGACTATGCTGAGTGCTGTAAAAACCCACAAACAAAAAAATTTTCTGCATTAAATATCATTTATCACAGAAAAAGATTACTTACTTCACTGATAGACATCCTTTGAAACAGGTCAGAAAGTGTCTGCCAAGTGTAATGTAAAGGCCTAATAAATACTTCGGTAGCAGATACAAACTTAAAATTCTCACCTGGCTTTTTTTTGAGTTTCTGTGTATTGACAGTTACTAAGTCCATGTGTTACAGAAATTTGTTAAAAAAGTGCAGTCTGATCAGAATTGCCCTTCACACTTGAAGGCTATGCACACCAGCAGAGGAGACTCTACTCATGGGACAAATGAAAGATTGTTTGCTACAGAGTACTGTTTTATTAGACAAAATGTAAGATACTTCAAAAATACAGATTTTTCAAATACTGTAATTCCACAAGGAAGAATGTCTTGCAGAAGGTTTTACACTGCACTCTCCTACAGAAGCAAAAGCAGATACATGACTGTACTGATTTAAAGTGCTGTAGTCCTTATACGCAGATCTCTAAAATCACAGCTCCTCTTTAAAATTAGGCTAGTAATACCGATTTTTTGTAGTGGCACTGTGTTTTCCTGTAATGTGACAGGCAATTGGAGAAGGAGATTGACATCTCCATTAGGGGAAGAATTTAAAGTAGCTCTGTTCTTTTCTTCTGTCTTAGAAATTAGTGGCTTTGGGCACTGTTCCAGTGGCAATATAAAATTTGAAAAGGATGACAAGTGGGTATTTTTCAGTTTTACATTGCCGCTTTAAAATTAATCCCTCTGATCTTCTGCAGCATTAAAATTTTTACTTTAATATTTTGTTATTTCTTTATAAAAATGTCAAGCACAGAAACTCTTTTCTAATAGAACTAAGATGATCTTTTTATGCAGTATTGTATGAATCATCAAAGCAGCTTTGACACTTACCAAATGTTATTTATTGTGCATGAACATAACTATATAGACAGGTTTTAATTAGGGGACTTCTTACACAAAAAGCTTAAAAGCAGATGGTGTTTGTTTATATTTTGTTCTCAGTGAAAATACAAAAAAGACCATTTATTGTTTACTTGTTGTTCATGTGTCCCTGAAAATTAAAAGCTAGCGAAGTTGAATAAAGTGACACTGTTTTACAAGAAGTAAAATTCAGTTCTTCTTCTATTTAAAGTTCAACATGCTCCTACACTTCAGAGATGGCTGTGAACCAATAATCAAGCTTTTTTTTCAATCTGGAATTGAAAGTCTGCCTCTTACAACAGCAGTAATAATGATAGCATAAGCAGCATTTCTTAAATCTGATTTTGTATCTCTTTCTTCTAAGTTCTCATCATATGGAGTCCATATGATATCTGATGGCATATCTGTGCCATCAGAAGATGAACTATCAGTTTCTGTCAGTGCAGAAGAAAAGTTGTGATTTTCCAAATTAATTGGCGTTAAGTATTTATAAACTACAACAGAATATGCAAACTGTGGTTTACCATATGTCTTCAAAGTCTTCCCAAATATCATCCCAATCCATATCATCACGGTTTTCCTATCTTACAGGAAGGGTTCTGTACATGTCATAAAGAGTTTGGTCACTAAAGTGACCCCTTTTCATAACTGACTGTACAGTCATAAATGTGGAATACATTCATGCTTTTTGTGTACATGTACCTAAGTTTGAGGAGGTAGGTTCAGCCTTGACCACTGTTAATGTAACTAAAAGACAATACAGTTGTAATTCTTGGTGCAGGTTTTTTCTAGTATTATAGCAACCTCTTCTTTAGATGGTCACACTTCTTTGTTTTTAATTTCACAACTTCTCTATTGACGATTTGAATTTTTGAGTATTTTCCCAGTTGAACTGAAGGAAAGGAGAAGCATAACTAACTACACTTACTTCTACTAATATTACATTGTTTTTAAGATTATAAAAGTTCTTTATTAGAACAACTCTGGAAGTTTGGAGTTTATTTGGCTCCTTCTGCTCCTTTACTTACGTGTTTTTGTAATCACATACCTATAACAGAAACACTTTACCATGTGGCTAGTATTAGTCTAGTGTTAGGTCTATATGTGAAATGACTGCTTTCTAATTTAAAGGCAGAAACACCAGTGATACTTAAAATTCCAGTCATCCCTTTTCTGTGTTTCTTTAAACCATATCTATCTGCTTTTGCCTTTACATCTGATGATGAGAGAAAAGTGGAATAGGAAACTATCCAAAAATAGCTTTTCCTTTTACCTTTCTAATTACAATGTTGTTTTTCATATATGAACTCCTTATTTGTGCCCTTGTTAGCAGATACCTAGCTTATTCATGCATTTTTGTCCTTTCAGACACAATTGTTTGAGGGTGAGGGTGCTATTGAACCAAGATGAGGGAGGAATTGCTCCAATAAAAACAGCAGTAAAACAACTTTTTGGCTTTACTCAAATCATATATGTAGGTTTTTTGTTGTTGTCACTTTTTGTACAGAAGGTAGGCTTTAAATTGTCCCATCTTTGTTTCTTCCCTGTTTTGCTTATAGGCAATCCGAAGCTTCCAGGTATCCTTACACATCTTTCCAATGAACCCTGAAGTATGGAAAGAAGACCTTTCCTGGGCAAGAAAACTACAGGTACAGCAGAAGGCCACAGAGACTGAGTCAGTGCAAGCACTGGCAAGAGGAGAAGAGCTTGTACAAGAGTCAATCCCAGACTACGACTTTGAAAGTGATGAAATTGTGGCAGTCTGTGCTGCCATTGCAGAGAAGGAGAAAGCTCTTTCAGCAGCCAAAACGATGGTGATTGTGTCTGCTTCAGGCACAGTAGAGACTGTTACTGAGCAGGACAATTGTCCTGCAACTCCTGATGAAACCCTTTTCATCAGGGCCCGGTAGGGCAGCCTCATGGGTTGTCATACCCATAAGTTTTAAGCACTGCTGTTATTTATTGTATTTTGCTTGCTTTGTGTTTGTTCTTTTTTTTATACAATGGTAGGATGGCCTACAAAAGTTAAAGAATTGAAGTTATTTTTCTTTTGTTAATTAAAAAAGCAATGACCTGAGTTGTTGTTCCATCTATATTTTTTGAAAAGAAAGCCGAGAGTTGATTCTAAAAATTCTAAATTCTTATAAACAAATGTAATGGTGAAATGCTTAACTGCATTCAGCAGTTTGCTTTCATCTGCTTTCATCTTTGTGTCTTTCATAATTTTGCAAGTTAATGTGTACATTTTCCCAGTAATTTGGAAAGTTTTATTTAAACTGTAAAAGTGCTGTGTTTTATCCCCAGCTGGCAACTCAGCCCCACACAGCTGACTGACTCCTGGTGGAAAGGGGGAGCAAATCGGAAGAGTGGAAATGAAAGGACTTATGGGCTGAGATGGAGACAGCGTAATAGGGAAAGCAAAAGCTGCAAATGCAAGCAAAGCAAAACAAGGGATTCACCCACCAGTTCCCATGGGCAGGCAGGTGTTCAGCCATCCCCAGGAAAGCAGAGCTACACGTACGACTTGGGAAAACACTCTTGATGTCCTCTCTTCCTCTACCTCCTTCTTTCCCCAGTTCTGTGTGTTGAGCTGTGGGATGGGGTATTCCTGTGCTCACTTGGTTTGTCTCCTCCAGCTTCTTGTGCACCTCCAATCTTCTCATGGTGGGGTGGGATGAGGAGCAGGAAAAGTCTATTCAAGCACTGCTCAGTAGTAATGAAAACAACTGTGTGTTAGCAACACTTGCCAGCACAAAATCAAAACCTAGCCCCCTACTTGCTACTCTGAAGAAAATTACCTCTATTCCAGCTGAAACCAGCACAAAAAGGAAAAGGGACATTTAAAAATTATTTCAATCACTATTAATTAACACATTTTTTTCTTCCAGTGAAAGTGGGAACTGTTTTCTGTTATTGACAGTCTTTGTTTTCATTAAGATTAGTTGTTCTATGAGAAAGTTTCCTATGAAGCAGGGATGAATTATTATTTTATATGTCTGTGTGTGTGACAGATCTGATCTGTAGGCAAATCAACTAGAAACCTTTATGTTGCTTTCCTTTGTGAGTGGGTTAAACACTTTCTGATTAGATGAAAGGAAATGCTTTACCAAACAAGGCCCTGAATGCTTAGTTACTACTAAATGTTTCACCAGAAGAAAGTTTGTACTCACACTGGCCTTTCCTTATCTTCCCTGCTGTGCTACAGACATCACCAGAAGTAGAATGGTGGGAATAGGATATAGATATGGCTGAATTGTATTGTATTTGGGGCTTTTCTTTCCTAATGAGGCTAATCTGATAAAGGGAGTCAATTTGCTTTTCTTAATTCTTATGACCTGCCATTAAAAGTATGCTTTTACGGGAAAGAACCCCAGTTTTCCAGGACAGCTGGAGTCAAACTGCTGGAGTCTCATTTTTTATCTTTTTTGGATTTTGGAGGCAGTGGTAGGTAATGAGGCATATCCTAGGAAATTTCTTTGATGTTTAATTTTTTTCAGAGGAAGGTGGCAATTGATTCCTCACACAGGCCGTTCAGAGAAATGAAATCAGGCTGTTTCTTTGGTGTGCTCTGTAGAGCACATCAACTGTTCTCAGTTCATTGTCTTGGAGACATGGTAGAGATGATCATATGCTAACAATACTGGAAAAAATGGTCAGCTGAGGACTTCCTGAAGAATGCAGCTTGGGAACATGTAATTTTTACTTGGTTTTGATAAAAATTTGTATGATAATGCATAGTTTTATAGACAAGTGAAACTACTGAAATCAGTCCTCTTTGCACTTTTCAAGTCTGATTTATAATTTCAAAATAACACATTTTAAAAGAAAATAATGTTGCTTGAGAAGTATAGTATTTTTGCAGTGTAAAATGCATTGCAGAAAACCTATCTCAAATCATACTTTGTTTATCTGATACCAGAATATCTTTATTTAAGAGGATACATACAGTTTTTAAAGAAGACTTAATTGCCCTGTTGTACTAAATTTTCATTAATTTTTGCAAGACTCTCCCTGAATGTTTTTGTGTGTGTGAATTTTTAGATCTGTGCTTGCATTAGCACACATTCACACAAAATCACACCATTTACTATCTTCTGAGTATTCAAAATAATTAGAACTACAGTGGCCTCAATATATTAAGAAATGTAAAACATCATCATGCTACATTTTAATTTTTTATTAAGTTCAGAAAGATTTTAAATGCTTACTGGATAGGCAATGGATTAAGATATGGTTTTATAGTTTAAATTATTAGAGTTGAAGGATTTCTTAATCTTTCTCCTATCAACTTAATACAACCTAGTCAGCCATAGGAAGAGTTAGCATGAGAGTGGTTTGGACAGATTTCTTCAAAGAAGAGATCTTCTGTGGCTGGCAAAGGAGATGTGTGAGATGCTCCAGGGCATGTTTTCATTTTGAAGGAGCTCGGCTGCATCCACCTCATCTTTTCTTTCTTTGCGCTTTGTACTTGCGTCAGTGTTCTGTCTTTACTCATACAGGAAGGACTGCTGCTGTTCTCTCAGAGGCCCGTGTTATCACAGAATCTGTTTCCACTGAAATGATTCACAGAGTTCCTATTGACTTCAGCACTGCAGGGCCAGACTGCTGGAGGGGTGTACATCTGCACCATCAGGCTGTGCCGGGCTCTCGAGGGGTGGTGGTTTCCATCCCGTGTGCTAAATGTGTTTTCCTTCTGATTAGATTAGGTTATGAATTCTAGGTATTGTCAGAACCGTACTGTTTTGCAGAGCAGCTAAGTTCCTGGGACACTCTTTTCAAACTGGGGAGAATTTCAAATATTGATGATTTCAACATTGCTTTTTGTGCAGCATGCCATGTTTTGCATGTATGTAATTTTCTGGATCAGTTTGTGGTTTGAATAAAATACTGACTTCTGTTTCTTTGTGATGTCTGTTCACTCTTTGTGTTATAACAAAAACAAAAATTATTTCCTATTCTGGAGCGTTTCTCATTTAATAATTGGCTTTTGTCTCTGGTGAACATGTTAATTTGTTTTAGTAAAAAAGAAAATAATAAATCTTGGGGAAAAATATTTAATAAAGGTGATGCTCAGAGTTTTAAACCTTTCAGGGATATCCACGAGATGGAGCAAAAGGAGATGTTATCCAAAACAGGATATTAGTGAAATACACTTCCTCTTTGATATTAGAAAATTATTTTTATTGTTCGTCATTATCATTAGTGGCAATGACTGGAGCAGCTCTCATGTGTTTGCCTTCTGTATGAATCACATATTAAAATGCTCAACTGTTGCATTCAAGAGGAACGCTCAAGAACAGCAGTGGGTTAGATGGATTAATTTTGCCTGATTTAAAAACCTACAGTTAAACATTCAAATATATTTTTCCCTTTGAGTCCCTTCGTATCCAGTGGAAAGAAATACACAGCCTCACAGGGCCATTCATATGCCTGGTGTTAGATAAGTATCAGAATGAGCTGAATCAGCCTCCCAAGGTGCCTAATTATTTCCCTTGACTATGAAGGAAGCTCAAGGTGACTGACTGGCAGTTAACCTCAAATGCTGAAACCAGGCATGTGACTTCCACTCTCATAGATGGAGATAAGTGTCTTTAAAAACCTTAAATGTACTGAGAAATAAATCCTTTCTGACAGTACTGGAGGGTAAAAAGGGAATAAGGATCAGATAACACAACAATGACTCTTACTTGGTAATACCAAAAGATACTGGATATTAGAACTAGTCATGGAGAGGGATAAAAAGCAAATGGAGCAGTTAACTCTGGGTTTAGAGATCAAGATCAGAGAGGTAGCATTGGCAACTTGCTTGCCCACACAAAGGTAAGTTCTCTCCCAATCCTAAAACCAAGGGAAAGGAGGTAAAATACTAGTGTTGAGGTGCTATTGTAAATGTACTTTGAGGTCATAGAATTGCTATAAAACTATAATGACTGTAGTTAGAACTGAGGCGCAGGAAAGCAGAAGGATGTGGGCTTGGTAGGTTAGCAGGTTGCAGGAGCTCTGTGTAAGTCACTGTCGTGTTAACATGGTGTTCCAGATGTGCTGGAGTCTTTGGGCTGTGGTGTCTCCAGAGGAGCTAATTTTGGAGCAGGAGGGGTGATGGGCATGGATGACTACCGAATCCTGCCAGGTCTGCTGCCTGGCTTTGGGGGCTGATTTCCAAAGAGTCACAAGACTAGGAGCTGTAAGGGTTGTAAAGGAAATGATCAAAGGGAAAGATTAGATGTGGCGCTTGAGCTGCCTTTGGTTTCACAAAGCAGGAGATTCACTGGGTTTCTAGGTTTGTAAAGCTGTGAGGTTTACTGGGGCCTGGAGTGCAAAGGCCTGGTGGTATTTGGTGGCTCTAATAGTAGATCTCTCTTAAGTGGAACAGGTTTGCTGTTGTGTCTGGCAGCAGAAATAAAATCTCAAAAGCTTCCTGACTTAGGATGTTGGCTGTGCTCTTTGAAGGTAGCAGATTACACTGATCCTGTTGGTGCGTTGGCACTGGGTCTGTTGCGCCAGCTCAGGCCAGGCAGCATGGGTGTTCCCAACAGCAAGGAATGTGTGAGCTTGGTTTAAAACAGCCCAAGTCCTCTGACAGTGCATCCTACACCCTAAACTATTCATAGACTAACTTACCATGTATCAGAGATTCAAACTAATCTACAGATCTTCACAGAAACCACTGTCTGGTACAGATACTGGCTCTCATCCTGCCTGTGGTGGGTGGATCCTCCAAGCCCTGCCACGGGACAGGGGCTTAAATTGAATTAGGGCTGGGACGTGGGGTGTGGTTGTGGGGTTGGAGGTCTAGCAGTGTCTCTGGATGGAAAGGGTTCAGCAAAGCGGTGATCTGGGATGTGTGGGCAGGACAGACTGCTGGAAGGGAGGGAGGGGGACTGCCAGTCACAGGACTAGCAGGGTGAACAAAGTTTGAGAGATACAAGTTTGGTATGAGAAATTTTTGAATCAGTACATTTTATGTCAACACAGAGGGCTGGGGAATGTGGATGCAGATGTGAAGGGGCATTCTGAGGGGATATGGATCTCTGAGGTTTGGGAATATAGGGGAGATATTAATGTGTGAGAAGGGAAACCCTTTTGTATATATAGAAACTACTTGTAATACCTAGCAAGAAAATAATCTTAACCTCCATGTGGCAAATTAGACTCTTCAAAGATGTAACCTTAATTTAGAAGACTTTAGCTCAGGGAGGCTGAGGAATGTAGTTCAGTAATGTGTCTGTGTTCCTGAGTGGGACTGTGGGGCAGGTGAGTGAGATGTGGTACACCCTGAAAAATGGCACACTTGCCCAGTCCTTTGGCCCAACTGCTCCTGAACACTCATCTCTGTTTGCAACTAGAAGTGCTCTGATTTTGCCTTTGTGCACTGCCATGAAGCTGTGGCAGGCAATTCCAGTATTGCTCAGAAGACTTTGTGGGCTGTTTGGGAATCACGGAGTTCATTCCTGAGGGAGTTCATGTTGATGATGAGTCTAGTCCACTACTGACTTGTGAATGCTGGGGGCAGGAGGACTTAGGCCTATCGTGTTTGCTAAGGGAAGCTACTTAGGATGGTCTATTCTTGCTTAAAGCTCTTCCAGACCATGCGTATTTTTCATTAGTAATGATGATAAAGAGTAATAAAAGCATATTAATAAAATAATTTTGAAAAGTGAGCCCTTGCTTATTTACATACTTATACATTGTAGATATTTAATTCTTTAATTGCATAAAGTACCAATAATATTGGTGTGCTTCTCTGGGCCAGCTGCGAAGGTGTGGTCCCATACTGGTACGTGTGGTGCTATCTGGCAGTGGCAGTCCCACCTTCCTGCTCTGCCAGGTGCTATTTCCTGTCTTGGGAAGTATGGTGAGTCTGTTCTATTTGTTGGTCACTAGTAAGCAACAGAACATAGTGAGGTGGTTTAAGTGCAAGGAATTCAGGCAGATATTTATCTGTAGCTGCCTAGGAGCTTGGGTAATACTATTCTCCAGCTTAACTGGTGAAAAGTAGCTGCTGCTGCTGCTGCTATTTGTGTAGAGATTTAACTTCACTTTCTGTATGTATGAAGGCAAACAAGCTCAGCTTCTCCCCTGTTAAGGGAAAATGTCCTTGTTCAAAAAGAATTTTTGCAGCTCTGTGTCAGTGCTCTTGGGGACAGTTTTAAAGACAGCAGCTGCTTCTTGCTGATGGTGATCATGCTGTGGTGTTTTGGAAACTTGCAGCACAAAGTATGTTTTGGCAGTAGCTGAGTGCAAAGCATTCCAAAATGGGAGGCTTGTTAAGGCAAGGAGTTGGCACTGAATGGCAGACTCACGTAGACATCTGAGATCAAGCAGAACATTTCCATTTAATTGTGATCCCCAAAGTTGCTTTGGTCGGTACAACTGCTTAAACATATCAACATAAGGCTCATGATTTTCATTACAATGTAGCATTCACATGAAAACACTTCAAGCAGCATAACATGCTTTGTATTTGACAAAACATCCCCCAAATATCTGCACAGAATTATCTCGATACACAGTATTTCTGGAACAAGATCTAACCCTTACAACATAAAACAAAAAACTCCTTTTTGTCAGTGGTTAACAGCTGGTTTTGGTGATGTGTTTGTCATCAAAACTCTAGCAACAAATGCTTTTCAAGGTGTTTAAGACTCAGATATAGTTCTATATAATCTATACTTTAAATGAAGATTCTGCTTCCATGGTTTCATACATTTATTTGATGGAGTATCAGATTACACAGTCATAAAATTCTATTTACTATTTAAAGTAAAATGATAAATGTTATGAAAAAATACCTTTATAACATCAGTGATGCTTTAACTAAAGTGAATATTAAGACTATTAACCAGGAGTTGAAAGTTTCAGGCCCTGATATTGAAAGCAGTTCTATATGTCCTTAACTTTACATGTAAGGAGTCTCCCTGGCAGCAGAGGGACCACTCTGACGGGCAATGTTGAGTGTGTGCCTAAGGTGTGCGGACTGGGCCAATGTACTCAGAGAGGCGCGCGTGTGTTACACAGAAAAACATTCTCAGAACATAAATAAAATCTGATTTTTTTAGTATATACATATATATCTTAACTGGAAGGATGTGTTTTCTTTTTCTCTCTTAAAAAGCCATATATTCCCATTTCACTCAGAAAGTGCTTATATATTCTCAGCTCGAGAATTACCTCATCAGCTGTGAATCTAGCATGGACAACAAATCTAAGCCAAGAATGCCTTATCAGCAGGAAATACTGAGGGAAGAGAAGGCTGGCAATCATTTCTATATACCTCGTATTAATAACAAACCTTCTCATAGAGAAGAATACACTTTTAAATATTTTCAATCCTGATATATATACAATGATAAAAATTCACATTTTCATGCTTTAGTGAGACACTTTAAAATCCTACTGCAGGCAGCTCTCAGAGCAGCTGTGTCCAGTTCCTATCAGCTGCCTCATATTCAGCTCTAAAGGAGCTTAAACTCTTGATAGCTGAGCAGCCACGGGGAAGGAGCAAAAACAATTCTAGCAGACTTGGAAAGAAAAAAAGAAAAAAAGAAAAAAAGAAAGTGATGGGGTCTTTCCAGAGGCACAGTAGCTCTCCTGTGTCCCACAACAAGACAAGGCAGTTCACATTTCCAGTCCCATCAGACCTGCTTTGTACCATTTCTGATGGCAGGGCCCAATGCAATGTCTGTTCCACACAGTCCTCAGTAGTCTAAAGGAAATGTACCCATCACACAGCGACAGAAAGATAGCCCTTTGAAGCACAGCTGAACCCCTCTTCCCACGAACAGGCAGAACACCTATCTATTGCACCAGTTTTTCCAATGTACCAGGAAGTATCCCCAGGGTTGACGATGCCTTTCTTGGCTGTCTATATGCACTTTTCTGACAAATTCAATGTCTCTGTGGGGAAGGTGACCTGCAGAGGGCCGCTCTTGGGCGCAGAGCTGGCCCCGCCGCCGGCGCTGATGTCGCTCACCAGGAAGGCGCTCTCGGAGTCGTGTCCCTGTGAGGAGTCCGAGGTGTCGGAGCTCCGCAGTGTCCGCACGGACGTGGTGTCGGACTGCGCGGAGCCGGCACCGGGGCCCGGCAGCAGCGCCCGGCCCCCGACGCTGCTCTCGCTCAGCTCCGGCGGGTACAGCAGCGTCTGGGACGTGCTGCTGATCTCCCTCAGCTCCCGGGAGATGAACGAGGGCGACTGACTGGACATGGCAGAGGAGGTCCTGCGCCCGTCCACGCAGTTGAAGTTGCCCCCTGAGTGCTGCCTCCGAGCCCCTCCAATGCGGCAGAAGAGGCACTTGATCTTCTCGATGGCTTTGCTGAGCACAGTCTTGCGGAGGAGGATGTAGATCCACGGGTCCAGAATGGGGTTCACCGAGGCAATGCGGATGGCTTGCAGGTCAGGGTTTTGCCTGACGTCTTCCACCGATTCTGGCCGGTACAGCTGGTTCACGAAGACACGGACCTACCGTGGAGAAGGGGGAAAAGGAAGACACAATTACATAATTGCATCAGGACAGAAAAGCTTACACTTCAAAGCACAGATCTAGATGTGCAGATGTAAGCTACAACAGAAGAGCAGCTAGGCAAAGTTAGGCATCTCAGCTTGGCAGCCATGAATTCGTTTTTGAAAATAGCAAAAAAAAATTCAGATGAAAATTGTAACACCTTTGTTACATGTAGAACAGGACTGGCTTTTTCTCTCTCTTTCACCTCATAATTAATCTCTGAACCTCTCAATTTTATCTGGTGCCTTTTAAAATTTCCCAGGAACAAAGATGTAGACCCATATCCTGCTTCCTTGGTATACCTCAAGTCTCATACAAAGTGACTGGGGAGACCTGACCAGTTCTTCTAGCAAAGCTCTAATAATCCCTTAGAACTGAACTGAAACACACATGATAATCCAAGTACATGAGACTCTGTAAGCAAGTCCTGAGTTGTCGATTCCCAAGTTTAGAAATGTATTTTCCTGGCACCTGTCCTCACTGGAACTGCTTATATAACCACAAGTGTTTGCTTGCTGCGGCATCGTTTAGAAAAACAGAAACGTCAAAAAATGAAAAGGAGGAAAAAACACCCAGAAAGACAGGTTGTCCAGCTAGGAGATTTTTAACAGGCCAAGATAATGAGATTATTTCAGCACTCAACTAGAGTACTCTGTTCTTGTACATGAGCCAGCATTTTGGTTTTACTTACAAAAATACTAACAAAGTGGTCTAGAGTTTAAGATGTTGAAGCTGATGTGTGAAGTGACTGTTTAATTAGTGATTCTAGTTTATCATGCACAGATTTTAAAATTTGAAGGGCCCTGTCTTCTACATAGAAATGTATTCTTCAGCTTATTTTTCTAGTTTCTTCTTCATCTGGTCTCTCTCCTTCTTTAGCAGCCACTTTTGCAAATGCTGCTGTAAGGCACAGTCCAAAATGGCATCAGGGGAGTTTGTTGGGTTGATTAGTCTCAAATAGCTCTTCTCCAGTTTAGCAGGACCTAAGCAGTGGCCAGTTAGAGAAAGGCTTAGGAAAGCCACTGAAAAGTGGATAATGGAAGATTCTATTTTCTTCAGGTTCCTTAAGGTAAGTCAAAATAGATTCCTTAACCATATTTTTATCTGATACAGTAAAAATCTAGTAGCAAAATTACGAGGTTTTTAGAATCTCATCTTTGGCTTCTGGAATGAAGCAAGGCCTGCATAGCTATAAGGTTACAGACATGGAGGCAAGAAAGCACTTAAATAAATGAGCCAAAATAGGACAGCCCTCATAAGTAATTTTTTTACAAGTCCTGCATGTGAAGTCATCCAAGTCTAGTAGAAAACTTCACAATTCTTGAGAAATTTTCTTGCAGGAGGGCAATGTAGTGGCATTCAGCCTTGTCAGTATTCAGAGATGGAGTGTTCTCCAAAGCTATCAATGGTATGTTTAGAATAATGCAGAGTGCCTCGGTGGAAGCCCGGTGCCTACAATCTCTCTCAAATGGTCTGTCAATCTGATGATCGACTGTATTTCCTTTCTCAGTACTTTTCTCTAGGTTTATGGGTAACTAAGTGAACTCAAGATATGGGAACAATTTTATAAATTCAAGATTTTAAAATTGATGATTGACTTTAAAAAAAGCAGTATAGTGATGCCAATTTTATCTGCAGTTACTTTCCTAATGATTTATAACACTGCAGATGTCTTTCTGACCAATAATTTCTTGGCCTTATTGATCTGTTAGGCCAAATATGCTATTCAGGTGCTTCAAAGAGTATTCCTATGCATGATGAACTTATTTTTATGGCTTTAAAAAAATTTGTTAAGAATCTTACCTTTGTTTTTTAATATTTGGCTTTATTTTAAACTATTTTAGATATCTTATTATTTATCATTATTAATTTTCTTTATAACTATTTCCATTATAAATTTATTTATGAGATCGTGATTTTTATTATTTCATTTATGATTTTGACCGTTCTGCAGGCCGCTTTCCCTATTTATGCTGTGAATAAAGTATTCGGAAATAAACGAGTGATAAATCAGTTGTTGCTCCCGGGCTCGCCGCTAGACGGCGCGGCTGCTCCGCGGCGGGCGTGGAGCTATGTGTAACCTGTGTGTATGTGTACAATGCGTATATATGCGTAATATCGATGTGTTTATAGGCATAATGTGTGCATATGTACAACAGGCATATGTGTTATATGTGTGTATGTGTACAAAGTGTAGATATGTATAAAGTGTGCATATGTGTTATATGTGCGTGTATGTGTATAAAGTGTAGATATGTATAACAGGCATGTTTATGTATGTAATAGGTATGTGTATAGTGTGTATACATGCACAACTGGCATGTGTATATGTGTAATATGTATGTGTATAATGTGTATATATGTACAACGGGCATGTGTACATGTGTAATATGTAGATATGTATAATATGCATGTGTCCATATGTATAATATGTATGTGTGTATATATATGTGTACATGTATCTGTATAATATATAGATATGTATAATGTGTGTGCATATGTGTAATGTGTATAATAAATCCACCTGGACCACACAACCAGAAGGCACAGTTTGAAGACAGCTAAAGAAATACACAGTTCAACCTGGAGACCTGGCTGGCTTTTTTTTTTTTTTTTTTTTTTTTTACGTTGTAGTTACANTTTTTTTTTTTTTTAGTCAGCTGTAGTTACACGTCAATGATTTAATAGTCGGATTGTTCTTTTGATAAGCAGCACGTGAAATTGAGGTACTTATTCCACCTCTTTCTGCTACCTGGCAGACTTTATGGAAAGATGAAAATGTCTCCCAGTGTTCACTCTGTGGCTGAAAAGGACTTTTGCTAATGGTACAGGACAGCTTGTTTTATGCTATCTCTGCATGCTATATTTCCTTTTGATAGCTATGCAGCATGTGGAGGTTAACGATTCACAGAGTGGACGTAGTGAAAACTCTGATTGTACAAAACTGTTTCTACTTCCCAGAAGAGTCTCACAGAAAGCTCCCCAGAATGTCATATGCATTTATCAGTTCACACCTATTGTTGTCTTACATTAATCACAAAAGGGTAAAAATTTATCTATGTAGGAATGTAAATTCTATCCTTCTTTACTTACTGGTGAAGCAACATTTAGTAAAGGATCACTGAAAATAACAGCAAGAGATGTACCCTCTTTTGGCTACAAGTCCTCTGCTGCAGGAGGTAACACAGTAAAAGATATTGCTTGTCATCTTCTATGCAAGTGCCAAGTAAGTGGAATCCACTACTAAATAAATTATCTAATCTGATGCTTGGATTTGTGCCATTTGAAATCCTAATTAAAGAAGGAAGCAAATTAGAATAATTCAGATCTCTAAAAAATAGGGTTTGCATATTAGCTTTGCAGCTGTGGAATTCAGACAACATATCTTGAAAGTACTACCAGTTTGTTTGCAATTAAGAAGTACACAGCTCTAAGGCATGTCAAGTTTATGCTCAGCACAGGCACTTATAGGATCAGAGTCCCTGTGCTGTTTGCACTTTTCCCCTTTAATAACTACAGATGCAAGTCATGATTTCTAATCCTATGAACCATTATAAAGTGACTTTTATAGCTACAGTCACACTTGCAATTGTTTCCACAGCTTCCACCTGCCCTCAAAATCTCCCCACATGTTGATATAAATTTAAAAAACACATGGTAGTAAGCAGGAACAAGTTTTTCAGCTCCACAAGCCAATAACCTTTGCCCTTCAAGGTCTTACTGTCTGCTTGGTGACTACTGCCAAAAAACCATGCCTAACAACTTACAGTTGGTTATGGACAGTCCCGGATACTAAAAAGTTGAAACCAGCCAAGCCAAAAGAAAATCCAATTTTAGATTAATTAAACATCAAGTTAGAAAATCCTGATCATTTCACACAATCAACAAAATGTTCACCCTGAAACATTACATTTCATTTTTCACATCACCATAATTTAAGAACAACATTCAGTGGTCAGAATGAGAAAAAGATCACACACTTAAAAATTTTAAGAGTGTCTGACAGACTGCTGGAGTGAATTACAGACTTTGAGTAGTGTGTGCCTATTTACTCTTGAAAGGAGTTTGCTGTTTTGAGAAAGATAAAAATTTCTACTCTCTTCTTGACAAAATCTCTCCTAATATAACTTATTCCCTGTTTCACACTATGAAATTTTAATTTCTAAAAAGCTCAAAAATTTTAAGAGATGACACCACCTGTGTGGAGTCGAGACAAGAGTCAGCACATACGTTATGTGCTTTTCTTACTTTATTTTTAAACTACTGTCAGATTCATGCCTTTCACATCCCTTTCTGCACATTGAGAATACACTGGGTTATACAAAGTTTCCTTTCACAAATCTTTTTTTCATTCATCTTTTCTTTCCTTGATATATTTGATCAGCCTTCAGTTCTGTCAAGTTCATTCCATATTTTGCATAACCTCCCATAATTTTGTTACAGCATTTGTTACTTTAAAATTTTGCTGATTTTATGAATAACCACTAAAACTCTAAACTACCCTACTTGTAAATCATGTGCTGAAGCGCCTCATTATTAAAAACTGCTGTTATCTGTGACTCAGTTGTTTCAGAGCTGTTTAATATTTCAAGTCTTGAATTCTTTTTCTATCAAACCATAATAAATGGATCCTGTTGAATTGACCCCATCTGCTCTCTTATTATCTTGTGAAAGTGTTTGTTCTAAAATGTTAGAGGTTTCGGTGTCTCTTCCAGAAGCTGTTTTTCTTTGACTTACTTGATGGTTTATTGAGCTGAAATCATCAGTGGGAAGTCAGCTCATCAAAAGAAAACTTAAGTCACAAAGCACCCTTTGAGCCTGCTTTGCATATCCAAATCATGCTGGCACCACCACCTCACCACTTTTATGGCTCTTGAAGACTGCCAGGCTGACCTATTATAGGTAAGCCTCTCACACCATCATGACTCCCTAAAACTTCTCCAAGTCATGAAAATGTAAATCTATATATTAGTAATATACCTACTTTGCCTAGTGGCTCTTTCTAGGGATTTATAATATAAAGGTGTCACTTTCTCTGAGTTTTCCCATTCTTAACCTCAGTGTCCATGCATCCAGAGGGCTTAACATAGCAGCATACACGGCAGCTCATCATGGCACAGAGCAGCAAAAGTAGCTGTGGCTTATTCCCGCAGAGGGAGGCAAGAGACTTTAAAAAGTTACTTAACAATGAAGAAATTTAACCCCACTGGACACTGTGATGGTGTGTAGATATGTGGTTATTTGGGTGGGGTTTTTTAGAAAATGCTTCCTTTTATTTTTAGTCATCCATCTAAATGAAATTAGGGTCTCTTACGTCATTTTAGGTAGAAGACATATATACTGCTTTAGCTGGTAAAAGCTACCTCACGTGAACATTCCCAAGGTAACACTGCCTTTGTACGAAGCGAAATCAAGGTCTGGGAGAACTGTACAACTTTATCACCTGCACCTTCACATACTTCTGCTATATGCGAGTTTTTCACTAGCTACTGTTTAAATAATAAACCTTTTGCCCCACCCAGGTTCATTAATTTAACTCTCAGCAATCTAGTTCACTTTGTGGTAAACTCTCCCTCTTGATTTCTGGTCCCTCTCCCCCCTGTCTTTTTTTTTTTTTTTTTTTTGC